>VMDR010012832.1:0-25904 GCA_007922815.1 Macrotus californicus | reverse complement strand
ATCACATTAATTGAATTAGCAATAAAAAAAAATCCGAACAAACAAAAGTCCAGGACCAGGCAGCTTCACAAGTTTACCAATTATTGAGAAAATTAATACCTGTCATTCTCAAAATTGAAGTCTCCCAAACTCATTTTACAAGACCAGCATTACCTGCATACCTAGGCCAGACATAGACATTACAAAAAACAAACAAATGAAAAAAAAGACAACAAAACATTACAGGCTAGTATCTCTGATGAACAGAGATGCAAAAATCCTCAAAGGAATATTAGCAAACTGAATTCAGCAGTACATTCAAAAGATAATACACCAAAATCAATTGGTATTTATTCCTGGGAAGCAAGGTTGGTTCAATATCTACAAATCAATTAATGTGATGATATATCATATAAATAAAATGAAGGATAAACATCACATAGCAATATCACTAGATACAGAAAAACCATTTGGCAAAATCTAACATCCATTTATAATAAAAATTCTCAGTAAAGTAGGAATAGAGGAACATACCTCAGCATAATAAAGGCCATATATGACAAATCCACAGCTAACATCATACTCAGTGGTGAAAACTGATCTTTTTCTTTCAGATCAGGAATAAGAAAAGGACATCCACTTTAACCACTGTTATTCAGCAGAACGGAGAGTCCAGAAATAAGCCCAAACCTGTGTGGTCAGCTGATCTATGACAAAGGTGGCAAGAATATACAATAGGAGAAAGACGGTCTCTTCAATAAATGATGCTGGGAAAACTGAAGAGACAGATGTAAAAAAATTAAACTAAGCCACTTTCTTATACCAGGTGCAAGAATAAAACAAAAGTAGACGAATGACTTGACTGTAAGACCTGAAACCATAGAACTCCTAGAAGAAAACATAGGCAGTGAACTTGGACATCAGTCTTAGCAATATTTCTCTGGACATGTCCTCAGGAGGGGTAAACAAACAAAACCAAATGAGACTACATCAAACTAAAACGTTTTTGCAGAGTAAAGGAAACCAGCAACAAATAAAAGTTTCCTCAACAAATTAAAAATGGAACTGCTCTATGGCCCAGTCATTCCGCTGCTGGGAATATATCCAAAGAAACCTTAACCACTGATTCGAAAGAATATTTGCACCCCTATGTTCATTGCAGCGTTATCTCCAGTAGCCAAGACTTGGAATCAGTTCAGGTGCCCATCAGTGAGTGGATAAACCTAGAGAGTATTACGTGAGATTAGCCAGTCCGGGAAACACAAGTGTGATATGTGGGAACTAATGAGCAAAAGAAGGGGAGGGGGTGGGGGCTGGCTGGAAAAGGTGGTGGGATTAGACAGACAAACAAAGCCTCTCAGACCACAGTACGGTGATCACCAGCGGGAAAGGAGGGAGGGGGATGGGAGGGGAGAGACGAGGGTAAAGGGGGCATCGATGGGTGTGAAAGGAGACCTGCTTTTGGTACTGAACACACAACACAATATACAGATGATGTTTTATAGAATTGTACACCTGAAGCCTGTATAATTTTATTAACCAATGTCACCCCAATAAATTCAATAAAAATTAAAACAAAAGACAACCTGCTAAATGGGAGAAGAGAGTCACCAATGATATATCCGTTAAGGGGTTAATATTCAAAACATATAAGAAACTCAAGCAGTTTAACACCAGAAACAAAACAAAACAATCTGATTAAAAAATGGGCAGAGGACCTGAAGAGACATTTCTCTCAAGAGGACATGCAGATGGCCAACAGACATATGAAAACATGTTCAACATCACTGATCATCAAGGAAATGCAAATGAAAACCACCATGAGAAGTCAACTCACACCTGTCAGAGTGGCCATCATCAAAAAATCAATAAACAACAAGCACGGGAGAGGGTGTGGAGAAAAGGGAACCCTCATGCACTACAGGTAGGATTGCAGATTGATGCAGCCACTGTGGAAAACAGTATGGAGTTTCCTCAGAAAGTTAAAAATAGTACTATCATATGACTGAGCAATTCCACTTCTGGGCATTTATCAAAAAAAATCCAAAACACTAATTTGAAATGGTATATGTGTCCCTGTTTTTTGCAGCTTTATTTGCAACAGCCAATATATGGAAGCAACCTAAGAATCCATCAATAGGCCAATAGCTAAAGAAGCTGTGGTACATACACGCAATGAAATACTACTCAGCTATAAAAAAAGAATGAAATCTTGCCATTTGTGACAACATGGATGGACCTAGAGGGTATTACGTTAACTGAAATCAGTCAGACAGAGGAAGACACATACTGGATAATTTTACTTATATGTGGAATCTAAAAGATAAAATAAACTAAAAAACAAAAGAGAAATAAATTCATAGATATGGAGAACAAATTGAGGTTTGCCAGACTGGGGGGCTGGGGGCTGGATAAAAGAGGTGAAGGGATTAAGAAGTACAAATTGGCAGTTATAAAATTAGCCCCAGGGCTGTGAAGCCCAGTGTAGGGAATGCAGTCAATAGTAACTACATGTGGTGTCACATGGGTACTAGATTGTCAGAGTGATCACTTCCTCAGTTGTACCACCTCTGTGTCGTATACCTGAAACTAATACAATATTGTCTGTCAACTGTCATTGAAAAGTAAAACACAAATTAAAAATAAAATTATAAGCAAGTACCCCAGTAGGCAAAACAAGGTAAGGAACCTCCATGGACTTGGCCAGCTTCAACAGTAATCAGCACGTGGCCACTTTTGATCCATGCAAACTCCCCTCACTCTTCCCTCCCACACTATTGTAAAGCAAATCCCAAACAAGACATTTCATCAGTAACTATTTCAGTAAATATTTTTTACAATAAGGGCTCTTTAAAAAACAACACATCATTAACATGCCTAACACAAAACAAAAAAATAGTAATTCCTTATGACAAACATCCAGTCAGCATATGTATTTCCAAGTACCTATAAATATATAATATAATTTAGAAAAGAAGGTTCGCATGCCATGACAGGTTGAAATGTCCCTTACGTTTCTTTTGGTTGAGAGGACCGTCCTCCATCGTTCTTGCAATTCTGAGGGCACGCTTTCTCGGTTAGCTGAAGCTATCTATCTCAGGTTATAATGGTTGCTGACCAGGTAACAAGGCTCTAAGGCCCGGGGGACCAAGAGGGCTGGAGGACCACAGGCACAGGGTGGGGAGCTCTTTCTTTGGGGCTTAAAGCAGTGTCACACCATCAAGCGAATCCAGCGTCACTTGCTGAGCCCAAGCGCTCAGTTCATCACTGGCAGAGTCCGGCAGCCAGCAGCGCAGACACTGCAGCTAAATTCTGGGGAGGAGCCCATCAAGAAGCTGGAGTGACTGGCTGTGTGGTCTGAACAGCCTGGGAGTGGAGGTAATGAGCCTACCAAGGCAGGCATGGTGCAGTAAATCTGGAACCCATGATGCCAGTGAACTGGGGAGGAAGAGGAAAAGGAAGCATAAAAATGCCCCTAGGCGTTTGGCATTCAATACGTGAACACAAAATTAACCAAAATGAGTAACTGCTCACCAGATTTAAGGATGCTCTGCAGGCTGTAACTATATTCTAACAAGATAGACTCATAAATGATAATGCGGGAACACTTCTTGGATTCCTGAACACCCTGGGTGACCCATTAAAATTGAGGCTGTTCACAAGATTAAAAAAAAACAAGTCCTGGACAGCGGTTCAGAGAGATCAGCGAAGGGAAGAGACATGGCTACCCGCGCTCCTCCACACCCCAAATTCCCCTGTGACTTCCTCACTGACTGCCTCACCTCTGGTTATTCCATTCTCTCCTTCACTACCAACCAGGCAAGCTCTGCTCCCTGCTGCCCTCTAAGAACAGTGCCTCTAGTTCCTACTGCTTTTGTCCACTTCAGTCAGTCACTGGTGTCCGCCCAGTCCAAGCTCCATCCTGGCAGCATCTACCTGAAGACGTTGGTAAGACCCTCAGCAATCTCCCCAGGGCCCTTGACCACTCTCTGGAAAAAACCAAAGTAGGCGACATGGCCTCCCTGGGACCAGAGCCCCTTTCTCTTCTGCTCTGCAGAGGAATCACAGATGCAGAAACTGTAGCATCATCCTGCTTCTGCGATGTACCTTTCCTGGCTGCTATTCCTGAGTCTCTTAGAAAGTTAAAGAAGATACAAGATTTTTCCATTGTTTCTGAAAACAAAGCTTCTCTTCCACAAAACCTATCTAACTTCTCCTATACATAAAAGAAAAGCCCAAACCTTTAAGTTAATAGAAGCACTTTTATTTCCTTCATTTGTTATACCTATAATTACCTGCTTATCATACTTAGCATTTGGCCTTGAGAAGAAATGAGTAATTACTCTTGTAATGTTTTTAATTCCTCATTAGAATAATTTTAGTTGCCAAGCAACTTTCACTTTTATGCCCCATATAAGAAAGGATTATGCCAGATCTATTTTTTTAAATCAATTTTAGGATAGAATAAGAAACCTTCCGTGCTGGCATGCCTCTTTATAAATACTAATGTTGATTTTGAGAGCAGAACTGTTTAGGATGGGAATTACGGGAGGCAGAACTAACCGCAGCGGGCGGCCACAGGGAGTACCATCATCGTGGCGCCCGGGAACGCGCCCGGGAACGCGCACACAGGGTGCAGGAAGATGCCCCTGGCAACGCCTCCCTTGCTCTCGGTGGCAGAGTGGATGGACAGCAGTAATTTTCTCCTTTTTGCTAGCCTGTATTTTCCAAGTTTCCTAAAGTGAGTATGAAAAATGTTTAAAGTTATTTAAATTTAAGAAGTAAATATAAGAGCTGAGTTACAATTAGATCTTAGTAAATACAAGAACTTATAAAAATGTGAGAATTAAATAAGAATACGTATGAGGGGAACCCCCACCCCCAAGTAAAGGAATGATCTTCTGGAGGCGGGCCCCTTGTAATACAGGCATCAGCCGCTAGGTGTGCGCTCTAGGGACCCATCTGTATCAGTGTACCAGCTGGTGGTGTTGTGAGAGGTTGTGTGTGGCTTCAGTGAATTTTTTTGAAGACTCAACACGTTTGCCCACTTCGTGATGGGGGATTTATGAGCGCACCTGCCTACACCATTCTGAGTGTTCAGCAGTTTTGGTCAAAAACAGCCCCACCCTCCCTATTCACCCGATCTCACCCTGAGTGACATTTCTTTGTTTCCCCAGATGAAAAAAGTCCTCAAAGGGAAACATGATGGAAGAGGCGAAACAAAAAAAATGGCAAAATCAGTAAAAGGCATCAGAATCAACGAGTTCAAAAACTGAGCAGTGGGAAAAAAGTCTCAATAGGTGTAGTGCATTCAGTGGAGCGTACTTTGAAGGTGACATGTAAGAATAAGTACACAACTTTTTATAAATAATCTCTGGAGCTTTTTGTTTCCTCCTCATATAAAATATATTAATATGAACACTCTGTTCTTCATAGTAAATCCTCAAGTTAACTATTACTAAAATAATATTTTAGAAATGTATTTAAGTGGTAAATTTCATGTTATATACATTTTACCATAATAAAAAATCTAACTAAAAACAATATAGACTCATTATATAGCAATAATTTAGAAAAATGAATTTAAATTTGGTTGGTTTTCTAAGTCTCCACCCTAAGGATATTGGCTGTGCAAACAGATCAAAAGTACTTTCTTTAAATAAACCAATTCCCGTGGGGCTTATTTCAAATGCACATTCAACGTCATGAGTGAGACCTCATCACATCTTCCCCAGATATTTCCAGTCTCAGAAATCATTTCAGTTACAAAGTGACTGTCCAAATGCTCTGGTTTTAAGCCAATGACAATCTCAGAAACAAATCTGAAGGTGTCCTCTTCTCCAGCAAAAACGTATTGACAAACTTGTATTGATCATCCACAACAACAGACTACAGAATTACTGTCTATCATAGAACAGACTTAATGAAACTTTGATTAAAACAATAATAGCATATTCACCAAACCTTTGGAATAGGGATTTTTTTGAAGTTTAGAGTTAATAAAGGACAAGAAAACAGAAAACATGGACAAATTTAAGTACATTAAAAATGTAAAATTTCTATACATTGAAATCCCCAAACCAATATAAAAATGGAAAGGTGAATAAGGAAAAAATGCCTGGAACAAATGATATTCAAAAAGTTAAGAGATTTTTTTTTATATAAAAAGCTTTTGTAACTCTCTAATAATAAAAAAACGTTGAGCAGCATGTAATAAATAGGCAAAAGATATGAACAGACAGTTCACAAATCTGGAAATAGAGTTAGCAAAGAAACTTATGAAAACATACTCAACAAAAGCTTGGAGATAGATATATCATCTCTCTATCTATCCATCTATCCAACCTCTTACCACGTAGCATGAAATAAAGGCAAATGGTTAAACAGATGGAATCAGAAACAAATAGAGACAGCATATAATACATGTAGAACAGAAGTTCCCCAAATTGAGGTCTGGCTGGTCAGAAATAAGGGAGAGTTGAACCATGGAGCATTTTTAGAGGAGGTAAATTAAAAACAAAAACAAAAACAGAGGACAGAGTGATAGATAACTTTGACTCCAGAAGGAGAATCTCAGTTTTAGCTTTTCAGTTCCATTGTCACTTCTTTAAGAAAATTTCTCAACTTCACTGATATTTGACTTCCTTTTCTCTAAGGCATAATGTTCCTTGTTTCCAAAGCACACACGGACAGTTGTTTTATAAGATACTTAGACGAAAGAGCAAAACAACAGCAAATATTCCCTTCTCCTAATTAGGCGATACAAAATTCAATTTCCAGTTTTAGCTTCCCTCCCCTCCTTGACACGTCGCTGTGTGAGCGCCTGGGTAGCTGGGGAAAGCGAGGTGATGGTCGGGGTTCAAGGGGAAGCCGTGGCTGGCAGTGCTTGTCCATGTTCACGGTGGACATTTCCACGATGCTCCCGACGCAGGCAAGGCCAAGCCACCAGCACAGCTTCACTGAACGTGGAGCTGGGGGGGCTTGCGAGCCATTGCTAACCTCGCTCAGCATTTCTACCACGCAGACACAGTTAGACGATCTCGCAAGCACAGATGACAGTAAAATGTGGCACTATATTAAAAGATAATGAGTTTTCAGGATTTGTCTTCTAAGTTTATACAATTTCATTTGTAATGATGACTGTGTTGAACAACTGGCTCACAAAATCTCTGAAAGTTTAACAGTCTGCTGTTGCAGGCTAAGACTGTCAAGGCTGCGACAGCGTCACATCAAGTGCGGTTCCCTGCCGTCTGCCCAGGCCACGTGCCTGGGGACCTGGCCCTGCTGGACACGCACGTGCTTTCCCTGCTGCTTTCCTCACAGCCACTGGGGCCTTGCAGAACCAGTCACGGAGCCCAGCAGCTGGAACTGCTCCAGGTACAGATGGGCAGGTCCGACCTGGAGGGGGTGGGTCTGAGGGTGGGGCGTGCACTTCGGATGGCCCTTTCCAATGGTCTCCTTGCCCAATCTCTGCTGTTTCAGTCAATTACTGAGCACATAGCTTTTGCTTTCACACTATTTCCTAAGGTGTTCCCATCACAGATTTAGTAACTTTCATGTCAACTAATGGCCTTAAAAAAATCTGTTGGACACATGACACTTTTGGAGAAGTTACTCATAGGAAGCACCTCTCTGGTCCTCTCTCGCCCCCCTCCCCCAGCTCAGCCACTACTTGGTCTCTGACCTGAGGGAGACGGGCACACTCATACATACATTAGGGAGGAAGGCTCCACAGCACCGCAGTGCAGCCTTCCACTGTGGCAGCTGGAAATGCAGAACAGGAATGCTGTCTTTGAACGCAAAGAACCAAACCACAGTAATAACAGACGCCCATATTCTATTTATTTCCATGGCCAAAGAAGAACAGGATGGAAGTTTTGAACAGGATGGGAGTTTCTGTAGTTGAGAAGGAACAGAAATGCAGGGAAATCTGAAAGAAGTGGGCCCAAGGTTACAAGCCTGTTCACGGGCAGGGCTGTCTAATGAGATCTGGGGGACTGCTTTGGAGATACCCAGGTGGTTGGCTCACCATGTGCTTTTCTAGTTCATAGAGCTGAAAACCCTACTTGTCTCTGTCACTTCTGAGAGTTTTCAATGTTTTCCATGTTTCCTTCAGATTTCCCTAGAAAGCCCAAGGAAATGCTCTGGGGAGTCCAAGAAGCAAGTGTGCCATGGGACTCAATTTCTTAAAATCAATTCATGTGTCACCTCCACCAAAACCACCGTGGCTGCCGGCTGAATGGACATCTCTGGAGGGGACCCTCAGGAATCTGAGAGTTGAACCCTGCCCCCTTCCCCACGATTCATGATTCCTGCTCACGTCAAGGCTGGAGACCCTCTGGTAGAACGGAGAGAATGTGAGCCTCAGAGATAAATGACCAGAGTTTGCATCTCAGCGGCTCTCTCACTAAGGAGTTGGGCTGCTTTCCACAGGTTCTTTAATGTCCCTGAGCTTCAATTTCCTGTGAATTAAAGGCATAAAGAACAAACATCTGCCTCACAGGGGTGTTGTGAAAATCAATGGCACCAATTCAGGGTCAGGCCCAGCAGCCTGCGGAGCGCACAGCACGTGTCCGACCACCGCCAGTCTGCTCCCTGCCTGCCCGCTTGTCTCCTCTCGGCAGCCAGTCTCGCCTCTCTGGATGGACCTACTGAACTAAAATGCTCAGATTTCCTGCGACACTGTCAACCTCATGCATAAACATTTTTGACTGCCTCTGTTCTCTATTACAGTGGGAGGTCTGCTATAAATAGCCTCACACAGGAGCACAGATGAGACAGTGAAGGGGTTTCCCATCTCCTCACTGGGGGGGGGGGGGCAGTCACTGTAACCTGCACCCATGAGATGGCAGACTTGCTAGCCTGGGGCACTGGGCGATGCCAGCCTGTCAAGGATGCAGCAAAGAGGCTCCAGGGAATAAATAGCATCTTGCTCACAATGCTAATTATTTCACTCCAGTGGGCTAAAGACAGTCATGCCTAGGAGCTGCTCTGATGCTGAGAAGCCTTAGGAAGTAGTCCCCAGAGGACCACCCTTTACATGTGCAACCTTGGCCATGACTTTCAGTGACTGGGGGTTCCACCGAGGGGGTGACTGGGACAGCTGTGGTCTTCTTCAGGGAGGGCCTGACACCAACAATGGCCAAGGCTTTGGGCCCCTTCCTCATTCTACACTTGGCTTTGTTTCTTGGAGTTGCCCATTCTTGGGTCCGAGTGCCCTTGGATATCATCGTCCTGGGCTCTGGTCTTATGCTCTTGTTGACTCTTGTTGCCTACGGGCACCTCGCTTTGGTGCACAGACTCTAAGTTGCAGAGTGGCGAGGGATACCTAACCTTCCCTAGAGGGAACTGTGTGTGGCCCCAACAACAAGTTGTGTTTGCCTTCTTTCGCTCTAATTTTAAAAATAGGTGTAACATTTTAGCCTTAATAAGTTAAGATCTATACAATGCTGTTAACATCCACTGCTCCATGGTGTGGGAAATATACCTATTACTTCTGGGGTACTTCTAGTTTAGGAGGTCTTTGGATATCATTAGTGCAATGCACATGATAAGTTTAATCAATTAACACTGTGTTCAAGAGAGAATTTAAGGCAGAAACCTGCTATCAAGATGGAGCCCAATATATAGTTCTGATAGTTCATGGATTTTAAATTCTAATCTGGGGGAGAATGTGAGCCCAGGGTACAGGCCTGCTCTGTGTGGCATGCAGTTTCCCAGAACTAAGGGAGGCCAGTCCCAGGAGAGGGACCTCAGCGTGCCCAGCTCAGGTTGCAGGTGGCTGCTGGGGACAAAGGAAGAAGCACATCCATGGCACGTTTTCCCCTTAGCCTAGGGACAGGAGGCCAATTTATTCTGTTGCTTGTCCAAAGGAGACAGTAATACCTGACCTGCCTATTTCAGAATTGTTTGATGTTCAAAAGAAATCAACACATATGGAACTCCAAGGGGGAGAAGGCAACAGCACCCTAAAATAGAAGACACTAGGCTAAGCAGCATCTCCCTTCACACTGGCAGGGGAGACAAAGGTGTGGTTCCCTCCCACACCCCACTGGGGAGCAGGGGAGCTGCTTGCTGACGGTCCCTTTCTGGGATGTGTCTGACTGTCATAAGCTGTCTTGCATTCAAAAAAGGACAAGGAAAGAGCTTTGTGAATTGGGACATTTGAAGCCTTCTACTTGGTCCCAAATGTTGGCAGCCCTCTTACAAAGTGAAAACGTTTTAAAAAGCCCAGATGATCTCATAGGTCTTTCCACCTCTGAAACAGATGGTGTGATTCACATACATTTGACACAAATGTACCAGGTTGTGACCATGTGCCTCATTATGTTCTGCTGAGGAATGGATTAACTTGTAACAATACGCTGAGAACGTAAAGCATGACCTCCATTGAAAATGGAGGTGGGGGTGGGTTGCTTCATGGCTAAAGCAATGAGCTGACTCGAGGCTGAGTTCCTATTCACAAACCTGTGACCTTGTACGTGGCACTGGGAGTCCTGCTACAGGCCTTCAAGAGTGCCCTTAATTTGTATGAACTGATCACCCATTCTTAAAGGCACTATAGTGAGTCCATCCTCTGAGTACAGTGTGGGTGGTAACTAATGGTTAATAATACTCAAGAGAGTAAAGACTGCCAAATGCCCATGATTCCTGAGGGAATATTCAGACTATTACCTAGAGATGTTAGAATAAGGCAAATCCGACCGTTTCCAGAAAACCAGTCTGGTGCTCTTCCCAGTCAGTCATCTGCCCTGTCCAGCAGGCCCAACAGACTTCTTCGATGATGATGGAACTACTTTCTATGTACTCTGTTCAGAGGCAGCTACCACTTGTGGCTGTTGACCACTTGAAATATGACTAGTGAGGCTTAGGAACTAACTTTCACACCTGATTTAATTTGAATTCACTGATATGTATATGTAAACAACCACATGTACAGTAACCACCATTTTGGATAGCACAGTTCTAGCCCATTCAAACTTCTTCAAAGCAACTGCATGAAGGGGACGTTGGAAAAGTAGTAGAATGTAAATTCACTAATTAGTGAAAACAATTTTTTTTCTAAGTTTGAAGAAGTGGCGAAATTCAAGGTCGAAAGTGAGAGAAGACCGAAAAGTAAGCACCATTTCCCATACCCATCCCCTGCACCGTTTCCCTCCATTTTTATGGGTATTAATCTGAGACGGCATCAAAATTCTAACAAAAAGCTAAATGAGATCACTTTATTCTACAGAACAACTTTCTATACAAGGCTGAGAAAAAGCACCCGTGAGATCAAGTTCAAGAGGAAAATTAGCCTCACTCTGTGCTATTCTCCGATCACTTCAGAGGAGCACAAGTACATATTTTGCCGTGGGATGTTCTTTGTCTGCTGTCCTCCCCAGCCCCACTCCCCTCCCCTCCCCCACCTAGACATGTCACCTGATATAAACACCTGCTCAAAGCTCAAAATCACAGGCAAAGCGAGTCTCCTGTTCCCTCCAGACTTAAGGTGTCTTTTCTTTTTTGCCACAGAATCTACGATGTAAATTCTGTGGCAGCCCTGAAGGGAATTTACTCAGACTACAGGGTGTAAAGAATTTATTCTTCCCACACTTTATTTTTTTTCTTCCCTGAACAAAGCATTTCTCAGGTATTCTAAGCTCTAATAATGGAACAGGGGTTCGGTCCCTAGAATCCTCCTTACGCACTGCCCAGCACAACGTCAGAGGCAAACAGGGACTTAATCAATGCTTCTTGGTGATCAGTAACAGACCATTAGACTCAATGGGATTTTAAGGCGTTTCTTTCAGGTCAACTACTCCAGGAAACAATGTTATCTTTTGCCCTTGTAAGATTTGTTGAGGGGAGTGGATTAGGCTTGGTCCTTTTGGGGAACGACTTTAGAAGGGGCCACGTGGTTTTCAGGGTGATGTCATGATTACCTGAAGGCTAGGAAAGCGGCCCTGGACTCGGCCAGCAGCTCAATGATTGGCCTGGGAGAAAGGAAGCGCGATGAACACCCTGTTGGTCATTGTTGTGTCAACAGTGGAACGGAAGGGGAATGAAGGCCTCGATTCGTGAACCGGTCAGAGTGCCCGGATGAAGAGCAGCGAACACGACTACCGGGCTTGTGCGAGGGGCTCCGCAGATTGTTCAAGCGGGGACAAGGCACGAGAGAGCTTATCGCAGCCGCACCTCCTCCCGCCTCCACGGTGCCCTCGCGTGTCTCCTAAATACACATTTCCTACGGGGGTTATTTTGAAAGAGAAAACCGTGCATTCTGCTCCCAAATTCATCCTTAACTGAAAGATTAAAGTGTAAGTAAACAGAAATCTAATTAAAATGTAAGGTTAAACTAGCAATAAAAACGCTCCATCTTTTCCAAGTTAGAGAGTCTACCACAAACAGTAAGCACAGTGGGGTACTTGGAGCAGCTGCATTAGCAACACCAGGGAGCCTGTTAGAAATGCAAGTTCTTGGGCCCCACCCGGGACCTACAGGAGCAGAAGCTTCGGGAGCGGGGCCCAGCAATTGTGTTATAAAAACACCTCCAAGTGACTGTGCACTAACATTTGGAAACGACTGCTTTAAATCAGTGTTGAAATCATCAACTTCTTTTCAATGTTGTAATGAAGTGTACCAAATGAGTTTCCCTGAAACGTCAAGTCTTTCCCAATCCTAGAAATAAGGTCTGACCAAGCACTAAACAAGTCCAGCCAGGAATCCCTACTTCCGAGTTCAAACACACATGCACGTCCTACGTCCTGTTACCTGGGGCCTGATCAGGCCTCTGCAGGGGGCTCCCGGGAGCTGGGCGGAGCCACTGGCGCCCACCCGCTGCGTGGTGGGAGATGGAGGGGCGGGGGATGCTGAGGGGAACGGCGACGCTGGAAACCTGTGACTATTCCATCAACTTTCATCGTTCCTTTTTTCGAAGGGAGCAAATATTTAATACCTTTCAATCACTATTTCACAAACAATCAAAAGAAAGACAGTGGTTATAAGATGTTTAAAAATAGGGCATCTTTGCAGATAACTGCTGCCAGCTGCACCTGGGCGCGCGTCCTTCGCGGTGATGACGGAGCCCAGCGCCTGGGTGATTCACCACGGACGTGAGTCTGTCTGCGTCCTCCCCAGATCTGTGACCCCCATCGCAACACATATTAACCAGTATCTGCCAGCCACAGACCTTCTGGCCTCACCCCATCCTTTCCTATTCCACCATAATTACCATCCAGATTGTAAAGGGAATTATGAAGACTTTTTGTCCAAATGATTCGAAGACTTTCAAATTTCTTTTTGATGACAGTGGCTGCTCAGGTAACCTAGTTTTTGTGCTCCAAGAGCACAAGGACAAAAAGTCAAAGCACCAGAAGCGCAAGAGCATTTTATGGTATTTCCCGTCACAAGAAAAGCCTCCATGCAAAGAAAAATGGAGACGCAGACTCTCCACAGTAACTTTTCTCACTGAAATCACACCCCTCGTCACGACCTGTTACACCCACACAGTCATGTGCCATAGGCACTGCACACTCTCTCCAACATTTCAGAGGCTCAAAAGCTATTTTTAAAGCCCAAATGCAATCTAGGTTGCTATTCTATAAAGCACTCTTTAAGGAAGAACAAAGTAATATAGTGACTTTTCAATGCATGTGGGCAGATAGCCAACTCACCGAAGGACTGAATGCAGCTGTCGATGAGATCGTCCAGGCTGGCTCCTTTGGCCAAATGTCCCAGAGACACCATCATTCGGAACTGGGTGATCTGGGCCAGGCTGGGATGGGAGGGGATGGGGCTGCCGGCTGTCTTCGCTTCTAGTTTTGCTTTAGGGGCAGCTCTGCAGCCATGGGAAGGTTTCCTGAGGAAAGAGAGGAGTCAGTGAGTGCAGGCAGAGCTGCCAGGGGACCACCAAGCTGGCAGCTCCCTGCTCTGAAGGCAGATCTGAGAGGAAAGCAGTAGAGATAACACAATTAGTCCTGGGAGTCGGGATGATAGAAGATACACCCCTCCCACTTGGCAAATGCACCAAGCGGACTGGTTGGCTGTTAAAGAGACATCTCCCAAAGCAAATAAGGTGAGATTTCAGGGTTGCAACTAGGGCTTGTCCTCCTGGGGTTAGGATTGCTTTGACCTGCTGTCTCTGTTTCCCAAAGAGGAGAGGCAGAGGCAGGACCACCTTGGCAGTCCTCAGCTCCTAACAATAATTTTTCATTTTAGCCTCAAGGCCACTGTCTTGGGTCTTAAGAAATAAGTTTCAGGTGGTCTCATCTTCAGCTCAATTGACTCGTCTTGAACAACAGCAGAGATGCCGTAAAAGCCCAGGTGGTCTCGGAAACATCTTTAAGGACTTTGGGGCAAAGTCAAAGACTGAGGACTGGTGTGCAGGGGCTGAGGGGTGAGGGTGGTGGTACTTAAGATTTCAATTTATAGTCCTGCCTTTCTGACAAATCTCTGTTGGTTTTAAGACTTGGTTTTTCATTAATGATAATACAGATAATCATCATGAGTCATTTTTATCATTAAACATCAGTCCGTCAAGTCCGTACTTGGGTTTTTACCTACTGGGCGCGGGGAGGGGGTTGAGGAGCAGAGCTCATGAGAGCTTCATTCCAGAGCTGAATCCAAAACAGTGAGCCTGGGTACAGGAAGGCTTAGGAGTCCTGTAGGTCACCCTTGTCCACTCTCACCTCACTTTAGCTTTGGTCATGACCTCTCAGTATAAGTCAAGTTGTTTGCGAAATGATGCATGAACATTAATTAAGCATTTTGTTTTCCCTTCCATTAGAAGAGATAAACACGCAGAGACATTTCTACATTCTTTGAAGGTTTATTAGTGGCAGGTGGCGTTACTAGTAATGTCTTTGAGCACATAGTTAATTCTCCTCTCCCTGCTGTGACCTGGTTATCTCATAGTTCACACTGAGGAGTCAAAAAAGAGAGAAAAGGAAATACATCTCAGATCCATACTTTAGCTACTCACTAAATATTTTGATAAACACATGATGGCATTAATTAATCATAATAGGTCAGAGAAGACCAGTGAGACAGTGTGTAAGAGGGCACTCTGTAATCTGTAAAACATACTAATTACATGTCAGCTGTTGTTGTGTAAAAGTCATCTATAAGTTCTTTAACACAAACATCTAGTTGGAGAATCAGACCCAGACCATGAAAAGATAACTATCAGTCTGTGAGTGTCAAGGCTAAGGGGTGTGCTGTTCTCAGAGGAGGGAGAATCAGTTGCAGGTGGAGTTTTGGGGAAAGCTTCTCTGACGAGATATCATCTCACCCAGGAGGGGCTGAAGAAGTACTGAGAGGAAAATAAAATGCCAAGGCATGCACGGAATTTTGGAAACCAACCTGTGAAAAGACCACGGAACTGTGGGGCTACTCGGTGCCAGACTTGTGGAGGGAACACCCCGCCCTTCCAGTGGCATTTCAAAATAGCGCCAGGGTGCTGGGCTGCCGGTGGCAGAGGGGCTCTGTTTGGACCTAGGGTGGTCCCAAAGAGACAGAATCAGCAACTGGCTATTGGGAGTCTGCTAACCTGAGGCAGTGATTTCTGAAAGATCAAGTTGGTGTTACAGGACTCGATCAAGTTTCTCCTGGCTATTATTGATTCTTACCCAGCACTTGCAATAGCCCCACGGTCAGATCGGTATCTGAAAATGAGAGAATAATGGCCACCGTGGATTGAATACCCCTGACACCACAGGCAGGCAGGTGCTGTGCTGGGGATTTACACGGTCTTTGAAGCTTACATCCCAGAAAGATTTGATCTCCATTTCGTGATGTTGAAACTGAAGCTAAAGGAGGTAAACGACATAGCCAAGTACAACCCATGTGTTCTAGATCTGGGATTTGTACCGAGCGCCTCTCTGTTTCTATCTGCTTAATAAATATTGACTGTGCCTGGAACTGTGCACCTTTCACTACAGCTGAATTAGCAAGAGAGGCTGAAAAGGTCAATTCAGCTTAAGATAAAGGGAACATTCTCCTAAAGCACAGCTGATGACACGAAGGCTGAATGCTGGCCCTACTCCTTTGGCATGTTCCTAGAACAGTCCCCAGACCCCAGCACTGCACGGACTCTTCATGGTCATTATCCACGCCCTTCACCTAGACGTGTGGAAGCTCAGGCTCAGCAGGGCCACCAGTGCCGAGAAAAGTAGAAGCCAGGCCTCCTGTGTCTAAGTTTTGCTCCCCACTCGGGCTCCCCCCACCCCTTCTAGGAAGCACTGACAATCTAAACCTGGGGCTGGTTGTCAGGTGCTGGGAATAATCAGCTTTCTGCCTTACCTGCTGCCTTGTTACCACTAATATCTCTACCCAAGGCAGAGCTGGAAAAGAGAAAAATAAAGTTCTTCTCAGTGCAAGTCGTTTTCTTTTCTTAGGCCCTCCACTTCACCTCTCCCTGGGCCCTGGAGAAGAGGCACCTGCAACCAGAGGCTGAGCCTCCACAGGCAGCTCTTCCCTCTGGGGCTGGGAGGCGTCTGCCTCAGTCTCTCCACTGGGGCACACGGGAAAATTCCACTTTCTCTCTCAGCTGGTGGCACTGACCACTGAGGACTCTGAAAACTGCCCCCCGCCCCCCGCTCTAATTCTAGTAATGGTTCTTCACGTCAGCTAGGGGAAACCACTTTTGGTTCACAAGGTGAGATACTTTTACCAGAACGGGGAAGGACTAGGGTAGATTCAAGCAGGAAGAAAGAACTGAAGGGAGTATTTGGGGGTTGGTGAAAGATGCAACCTGGGAACTATGGAGCCCAGAGAGAGTAGAGGGCTAGGGCATGAGAAACCAGGGAGAAGAGAAACTATTGAAAGCCGAATTGCAACCTGAGAGGTCTAGGTTGATGGGGGTCATCTGCACCATAGCCTGGGAACTCAGCTCTTCCGCTGTGCAGTTTCTTGACTGCCTGCTTTGTGACAAACCCTCAAAACTGTCTCTTCTGGAGAAATGGCTCTAGGTAAGGATTTATAACATGCTTTTCTATAGGCAGTACTTGAAGGTATTTTAATCCCTAGCACGGATAGCCTCTACTCTGCAAAGGCATATCTTTAAAGGAGAGTAGCCACATGTTCCCTGGCCAGTTCCCTTGCGAATTTAAAAAACAAACAAACGACCCCTATGTAAAACAAATGAACCTGAAGGTGTTTTCGGAGGCTAAAATTTGCTAAGGCCCCGTTAGGTTTGCTGAAGGAGACTATCAAAATTCGGACTGCTTCAAGTGAAATCCTCTCCAAGCACAAGTTACCTCGGTTCTTTTTATGGAAACTTTCACAGCTTTCTTTGCAGGGGAAGGTGGCTTTTATAGGCTTCTAGTGAGGATTCCTTCCAGTCCTGTCCTCTCCCCATCTCCAAAATGACTCAGTTTAACATTCTGAGGCTCTCGCCCCTCATCCAGTGCAAGCAAGGTACAATGTTGGACCCTTGGGGATACAGGACGGGTGCAAAAAGAGCTGAGGGCCTTCAGCTCTAGAAAGTCCAGCAGGGGAAAGCTTCCTGCCTCTGCTGGGCATACTTGTGCAGGCTGGGCACAGCACGGTCACCCTAGAGTCCATGTGGATGGAGGTGGGGAAGTCACAGGTGCCCAGCCTTATGCTGTGCTCAGGCCGCTTGTCTAAGCAGTTGTCGGGTTCCAGACCTTTGGGGGATAAACTCAAGTAACCTGACCCCTCTAGGCCCCTTTCTCCAGACAAGAACTTTTTCACTCACTGTCACTCTTCACGTTATGCCACCCCAAGACGCTCCTAAAACATCTAAAATCACAGTGGGGCGGGGGTTCCCACCCAGAAGGTTATACATTCGCTGATCTCGGCTTGCTTGCTGCAAGCGCAGTTGGCCCCTCAGGGCCCTCCCGAGATCCGCAGGGCTGGCAGATGCCGCCAGGGGGCGCTGCGGAAGCCCTGCCCCCGCAGCAGGTGCGGGAGGGCGACCGGGAAAGTCCGCGAGTGGGAGACCCAGGTGCGGGGCAGCCAGCGGCTGTGGGATGAGGTCTGTCAGTGCAATTCCGGAGCTCGCCGGGGGAACGCTGGCCGCGCGGACCGCACAACCCAGCTCACTCCCCCATTTCCCGAGTGCAACGCGCTGGGCACTCCAGGAGTGTCCGTCTCTTGAGCTGGTGTCCGCTGCACGCGTCTCACCGGACTTCAGCAGAGACCCCAGCCTGCTGCCCCCAGCAGTCCGGCGGGCAGCTTCCCGTAGAGGAGGCGCCCGTCTCGTCCGCCCCACTTCCCATCCCCGAGGGGCCTCGGGGGGCTGCCCGCTGCCTGGCCCCGGCCCCAAGGAAGAAGATCGGCGCTTCGGAGGGCCTGGGCCCCTACTCACCGAGGAGCCTCTCTCGCCTTGCCCAGGGTACCCATGGCCGCGGCCGCGCTCGTGAGCCGCTTCACCTAGCGCAGCTAGACGGGCTCAGCGGGGCACATCGCATCACCGCCGCCGCTGCTCCTGCTGCTGCCAGCGCGTCCCTTCGCCCCGGGCCTCTCCGCCTCCGGGCCGCCCACCAGCCGCTCTCGGAGCCGGGCGAGCCCGCCCGACGCGCACCCGCAGGCACAAACTTTATGTGCGCGCGCTCTCTCGCCTTTACCCGCGCGCGCGCACTCACACTCTCCGGCACCCAACCACCTGACACCCGCTGATGTTATCGGCTGTAGGAAATGTGTAGCGCTCTTCGGCTGTTCTCTGAAACCTGCCCCCAGTACTCGGTAGTGCCCCGAGGCTAGCGCCTCTCCAAGTCCACGCCTTCTACCCCTGCCTTGTACCTCTCCCAGCTCGAGGTTGCGTTCCCAAGGGGAGCTGGAGGGCTGGGGAAGCTCCGGGTGCCCTGGATCCCCCCAAACCCGCGCCTGCAGAGCAGGTGTGAGCCCAAGGGAACCGGCTTAGCCCGGCGGCTCGGCTCTCAGGAGAACACCACCATTACTGCCACCACGTCCCCTGCAGTCTTGCATTTCAGTCCCGGATCCTGAGCACCCCTGGCCCCCTGGCAGGCCTCTTTTGTATTTATTAGAGCTCAGGGCTGGGGCAGGGTAAAGAACTAATACAAAGTTGTGGATATACTTTAGCCTGAGCCTCTGAATGTCTTCTAGGTAGCAATTTGCAAGACTGGGCTGGGTGGTGCAGCACCGTTCAAGAGGCAGCAGGTGTGGAGGTGCGCGCTGGGGGCGTGATGCATATCAGGTGGGAGGCAGCTGCCTGCATCTGTAGGTGCAGGAGATGTGGGGAGAGGGGGACAGAGGTAGGGAGGAGTGGAGAGAACTTTGTCTCAGCAGACCTAGCTAGGAATGGCGGCCTAAGCCCTGCTTGCAAGTGATGATAACAATAGCTAATGTTGATCGAGCGCATTTTGCTAAATGCTTTCTGTACACTGCCTCATCTAATCCAGTTCCCGCAAATACCAAGAGGTCACTAGTTTAAAGATGAGAAAATTAAAGATTAGAGAATAATATGCCTTCTATTACACAACTAGTAAACAGCAGAGAGAACCATGACCGAGCTGAGATCTGCCTCCCTGTAAGCACTGCTGGACCATCCTGATATCTTGCCCATTGTCATTGTCACTGGCCATAACTCCAGCCACAATAATGGGGCTCTTCCCAGCCAGAATGTTTGGGCCTTAAAGCCTTCCCCTGTGACTTCGTTTATACATTGCCTCACATTTATGTCATCTTGACCTTAAAAAAAAATTTCAAGATAGCTTACCTACATAACCTACAAGAGAAGTATGTGAATGTACAGTGAAAAATAAGATACATAAAATGGAGCCATAAATGAAAGTCGTTTTCTAACAATGCACCCCGTAGAGTCCAATACCCTTGCTTCAAGTGGGACAAAAACTTTTCTCCTGGAGTTCTAGCAGTCATGTTGGAAAGGAAAGGCATCTAAAATTCAGTTCCAGGGGCAGGGACAGTACAGGGTGGAGAGGAAAAAAGGGGAGAAAAAGTGGGGTAACTGTAACAGCATAATCAATAAAATATACTTAAAAAAGAAAAAAATAAAAAGTTTGAGCCCACTAAAAAAATAAAATTCCTGCCACATGCAAGACAAACAAAAAATAGAAAAGAAAGAAAGAAAAGGAAGAAAATTGATTAAGAGAAGGTGGATTCTTCTTGATACAGAAACCAGAAAGAGATTTCTCTAAAGAATCCCCATGAACTTTGAGGTGATGGAAAGAACCAAGTCCTCACAGCATATATACAGAAGCAGCGTGTGGATGTTTAATAAATGTTACATAACAACACTTTTCTAGAATTACACTCTATACTCCTATGTATGCCAAGTGGATAAGCATATACTTTTATGTATGTGCATAACTATACGTGAATGTGTGTATATGTAGATAGAATAACTTTCTGGTGAATACACACAATACTAAGCACACATGTAGGCAGCTGCTCCCACCTACACACCTGCAGTCCATTATGTGTGTAAGTGTAGACATTATTAGTTCATTTGAGAAATGAGTCTTGCTGAGTTTTGTGAAGAAAGGGGCCTGATTCTGGCCAGGAACCCTCCCCTTCTCCGGCTCCCCGAGAGCGCTGCACTCCACTTACACCTGATTCTGTTTCTCAGCTCACGTGAGCTCTTTGATGAAGCTTTCTGGCTGCTCCTAATTGAGCAATTTGTCCTTTCCAGACATCTACAAAATTAGAAGTTAGCTCCATCGCTTTCATCATCTTCTGCAGTGTGGTTAGTCTCCCTGGTGTCTTCTGAGGCACCTCTGACCTGAGGAGCACACTTCTTCTTTTCCCTCACTCTGCCCTCCAGCCCTGTCTTCTGTGTCTCTCACCTCTTTGACCTGCAGTCGTCAATGTCTCTGTAGCAGCTGAGAAAGGTTGGGGACCACGGTCTGCCTCAACCTGCTTTTTGGGTGAGGTCATTCTGCAGGACTCTTTCTCGGTCGTTCTTCCTTTCAGTCAAGCGTTCTTGACTAATGTCCATGGACTTCCATTTGGCTTTTTGATGGGTATTGTGAAGGCTCTGAGACTAAAATACCTGCTTTCTTCAGGTTTTCTAAATGATCCATTACTCAAATTAAGTTTTTATTTTCTTCCACAGCTTCGACAGGATCCATATGGCTCTAATGTTTGAATACACAGCCTTGATATCTAACATCCACACCCACATTTTCAACTGGTCACTTCCTTTAATTATCCCACAGGACTTCCTCCCTATCTTCACAGCCACATGTTGGCCTTGACCTCCCTTATCTCAGAATCTGGACACATTTAGTAGCTTCATAACTAGCCTCCCTAATTACAGAGCCTCCTCTTCTCTGATCCTTCTTTCATGCTGCCTTTAGATTTATCTCATCATGTCATGTCTCTGCTTCCAAACTGCCAAGGAATCTCTAGTTACCTACAGAATAAAGTGCAAACTTCTTAACAGTGTGCATCTTCAAGCTAGACCTCACCTGTCTAGCCTGGCCTCCAGCCCTGCCCTCCCAGGCACCTGCCCTCTTAGGATGCACCTTGGTCATTCCTGGTAATTGCTGTGTCCTAAGCCCCTGCAAATGTTGGTGCTTTTGCCTGTGTACCTCCTTCTGCCTGCCATCTCTTTTCACCTGGTAAATGCACAGAAGTACAGTTATACCAAACACATATCAACCTGGTAAGCCACCCTAGAGGGCATGCACAGGATTGCCTCCCAGGTGCAGAGGTGTGCAGACTCACCTTTCAGAACCTGCCTGTGGCTATCACAGCTTCCACTCTGTTGTCTGCCATCCATTCATTTAAGATGTCTTCACTTGGTGTCTACTTAGTGTCAGATGCTATCCTTGTCATTGAGAATCTGGTAGAGAACAAGACATAAGATTCTTGTTCACAAGAGCTTACGTATCAACCACACAGACAGTAACCAAGTCAACAAATAAACAAATATGCCACAGTTTTACACCCTGATTTCTAGGAGCTGCCACTTCAGAGTCACATTACCCCTGCCCTCATGGGGGCACCATGACATATCCCATTTGGGCACCCCTCCCCCATGGACCTGTGAGAACAAAGTTGCCACACTTAAGGGCACGCAGATCCAGAGGAGAGTGGAGAGAGATGGAGAGGGAAAGTGGGGGGTGCATGGCATCATCCTTTACTCTCCTGCTGAGAGCTGCTTCTATTTCTGAGACAGGCAGAACTGGCCTCGTTATTTTATGATTGTGACTGGCTGCCCTGCACAGATACACATTGAACACCAAGTTCCTGCTGCTGCTCACCCTGGACCAAGGCCAGAGGAACTTCCCATGTGAGAAGTGGCTCCTTTGGCTCTGTACCTGTAGATCGTGGGCATGTGGTTGGATGCCTGCTTGCTTTTGTCCTGGGTATCTTCTCATGGGTGCAGCAGCAGGCCTCTCTGGGTCTGTCCTTCTATGGGCCAGCAGTTCTGGAGAGTGTCTGTTTCCTTGAGGTATCTCCAGGATTCTCCAAAGGGAATTTTATGACTGCCCTATAAATTTTATTTTAAGATAGATGGAACCATGTATAAGCCCTAAATGTGAGTATCCATTCTTGTTTTCAGCTGCTTTGAAGGATGCTACCTGTCTCTGTGAAGTCCCTTCCTAGAGTCCCATCACAGAGCCCATACTTTTTGGTTAGATTGGCCTCAAATTTGATCAAATTTGATTTTGGATTTTTAAAAAAATGATAACACAGCAAACAAATAGAAATACAAGTTGTCTCACAGCTTTTACTCCCAGTAGGATGGGAGTCCCTGGAAGCCTTTGAACAGATAAGGGACAGGATCTGACTTCTGCTTTATAGGGTCCCTCAGACTGCTGAGTTCCAAAGTGATTCATGGGAAGTAAGGGCACAAGGCTCTCAGTGGAAATGCCTTTAAAATTTCCAACTGGGTGGGTCTGCCAGGTTGGTGGCTTTCAAATTGTTTTGAACATCACTCCGTGGTAAGAGGAGTAAAGTCACATTTTACATTCTGTGACTCAGATGTACATCTACCCTACGTGTAAAACTGAAACACAGGCTGTGTGAAACAACAGTATCCTTACTATATGCGGTTCACTTTGATCTTTTCAAGTCTTTTTCGCTTTGTTTAATGGCATTAAAAAGTAAATGCTGGTCAGGACCCTCTAAAGTGATATGTTACTGGGCTGGGCTCATAGTTTATGAAATAACAGCTCTCGGCCAACCTCTCATGATAACAATAGATCTCCATAGTTACCCCAGGAAATGGGAACCAGGTGGCATCGAGTAGGGGAACATTTCACTCTTCATTGTTTCCCCTTTTGTAATTTTTATTTTTGTGTATGTGCGCACATCTATTCAATAAATAAATGCTATTTTAAATTACTAGTGCACAAAAACCTTCCTGCTTTCTAATTCTGAACTGAATGGCTTTACAAAACCGGAGGCTGGGGCTGGCAAGAGTAAGTTGTGAGTGAATTTGCTTTGTTCAAGTTTATCAAAAAATACCCAACAATGTTTTTCCCCCACAAACATTTGGGAGTCAAAATGGCACAGTGGTTAAAAGCCCTGGAGTTAGACTGACTTTAAATTTCAGCCTTAAAGCTTCCTAGTAAGGTGACCTTGAGCAAGTTAACTTCTCTAAGCCTCAGTTTCCATGTCTGTGAAAATGGGTACAAACAAGGCCTACCTCATGAAACTTTGTTAATGATTATCTGGACATGGTCTACGCCTAGCACATAGTAACCTTTGGAGACGTGTTAACGTTTTGAGTTCTTACTCTGTGCCCGGTTGTGGGCACACAGGTGTGTTTCAGGACCCTAATGAATGCTATGTGATGACATCCAAGGGACACCTGCCCTAGTGCTTAGTGGATGTGGGGCCAGCTTCTCAGAGGGAGCGAAGGGCATAGGTTAAGATGCAAAGGATGAGATGAATAGAAGCAGGGGAGAGAAGAGCAGAGTGCTTGGCTCCTGATCCCTTCACACCTCCACCCCCATCAATATATAAATAAGCCTCTCAACTCTGACTTAATCTTATTGCCTCTGTAGAAGCCAAGAGGCCGGTTTACATCTAAGAGAGTCCCTTGGGCTCCTTAAATCCCTCACTCCACTTTAGATGTGATTCAATTAACACCAGTCTCAGGTGTGCCGTTGGGTGCACGAGATCAGTGCTGCTGAGCAGAGGTCTGAGCTCATTCATGTTCAACACTGGGCTTCTTTTCAAATGGCCAGCTTTGCGCTCAAACAGCGGCCATCCAGTCGCTATTTTAAAACTCCCAGTGGGTGCCCAGCACCATGTTAGGATTAAGACTAAACAATTTAACACCTTCAGGGACACATGGGTAAAAGCTGGAAAAAACAAAACCCACTTTATAGAAAGACTCAAATAGCCTGGACCAGCCCAAGGATGTGGTTTTCTGGGTACAAAAACTGTTTAATATTCCTTTTTAAAAGTACTGTGATAAGTTGTATTGAAATGAAAACTCTTAAGTATTAATAGGTACTCTTGCATGTGAGCAGTGGAGAAAATCACTGTGAATTAATACGGGCAGTGCCTCTCAAACTGGGGTCATCTACAGATGCACCCTTAAGGGTCTAGAAGAAATTTTTTTCCCTTTAAAAGGGGCCATACTTTACTCATGTCTCAGAAATACTAAAGTAGGCCATTTCCTATGCAACGTGCAAGCATTTTACCTCCTGATTTTGACAGGGCGGTTCTAGTAGCCCATCCCACTCCTCTGCGCCAAAGCCCCGTCTTCCCCATCCCCATGGGGTGTGGGTATCTCTGTGTTCAGTCTGATGCTTTGTCATAAGAATTGGGATTGACTCTTATGGCCGGAAGCAGCCTTAGGGAAGTATAAATTGGGGTAGAATAATCTTTTATGTTCCTCTGCCTTTGGAAGTGGGAAGCAAGGCTCTGTCAGCCAGACTAACGAGGGTGTGTCCTGACCCTCTGGGTCATTGTCCCCTGAGTGCAGAATTGGGGTTTCACAAATAATAAAGTCACACCAAGAGAGCGTCATGAACATTAGAAATACATTGATTTAAAAACAAAACTGAAAGTTTAAATTTGCTGTAAGTATCAGTCAAGGTTGATCTGTTCCCATGTTTAATTGGCAACTGACTAAAATATTTTGGTAGAATTTCTCAGAGTCCATCCAAACGATAGCAAAATTTACAGCCAAAGAAAAGTGTTTCTTTTTTTGTTTGTTTCTTATTTTGTTGTTTGTTTGTTTGTTAGTTTTATACCTTGTATGACACTCATAGCACCACTCTGAACATCATGGCTTCGCAGGAGGACAGAGGCCTGTCTGTCAATCAAGACAGTGAACCAAGCGTCCGCCTTCACTGATTTTAAAAGAAATTATCCAGTGAAAAGCATTGCCACAGGTTGTGATAAATCCACTTAGTACCCAGATATGTGTGATTTTCAAGTGCTTTAGAAGCGAGGCTTCACTCCCCGAGGAAGGTTACCTCATGCTGGATCTTAATTTGGCTCCTGCAGGTGTGATGCTGCTGGAGCAAGATTGCTCTGACGTGGTTAGTCTGTGTTTGGGGGGGGGGGGTGATGAACTCTGGGTTAGACTTAGGACGGAAATAGACAGGTCTTATATAATCAATGTTGGTGTCTGTTTAAAACAATCCTTTTGAAAATCTAAACTGAATTTTGTACTGCACCAGCCAGAGGAAGTAACTAGGTCAAGTGGGAGGGAGCAGTGAGAGGTACGTGCAGGAGGACCGGTTTGCCTCAGGCCCTCCCTACTGAGTTAGGAGCGCTCTGATTTGTGGGTCTCTTCCTCCATAAAAATACGTTAAAAGTATGTTTTATGATTGTGTTGGCATAAAGGTAAGTATAATCCAGACTAGATGCATTATTATGCATTCATTCTTATCATATTCATTTTTTTCTTCTGATTTTAAAAGGAATTAAATGAAAACCTTTTTGTGGGCCCCAGTAATTACTGTGGACTCTACGCAATGCATCTCCTTCATTAGTCAGCCCTGGGAGCTGGCTCCTTCAGGAAAGAGGAA
>VMDR010012831.1:0-25912 GCA_007922815.1 Macrotus californicus | reverse complement strand
CCCACTGAGGTGGCACCAACCCTGACTTGGAAATGGAACAGCACATCTACAAAGGGAAAAGTGATGGCGTCTACATCATAAACCTGAAGAGAACCTGGCAGAAGCTTCTGCTGGCACTTGTGCCATTGTTGCCACTGAAAACCCTGCTGATGTCAGTGTCATATCGTCCAGTGAGCTGTTGTGAAGGTTGCTGCCACCACGGCAGCCACTCCCATGGCTGACCACTTCACTCCTGGAGCCTCCACGAACCAGATCCAGGCAGCCTTCTGGAACCTGAGGCTTCTGGTGGCTACTGATCCCAGGGCTGAGCACCGGGCTCTCACAGAGATGTCTCATGTTAACCTGCTCACCATTGCTCTGGGTAACACAGACTCTCCTCTGTGCGGTGTGGACATTGCCATCCTGTGCAACAATCCGGGGCTCAAGCACCTGCTGGGTCTTATGCCAGCAATGCGGGGGCTGGGAAGTTCTGTGCACATGCAGCACCAGCTCCGGGGAGCACTTGTGGGAGGCCATGCCTGATGCCCACTTCTACACAGACCCTGAAGAGATTGAAAAGGAAGAGCAGGCCACTGCTGAAACGGCTGTGACTAAGGAAGATGTTCTGACTTTAGCAGTGAAAGGAATTACTTTCCAACGTTTCCCTTTGCTCGATGCCTAAATTGCAAGGTTCACAAAAAAGACCCCTCCATCAGTCTATTTCATGTAAAGAAGGGAAGAAACGGCTTAGAAAATATATAGGTGCCTCCTGCTAATATTGTGCATATAGTCACAAATCATCTGGAGTCTGGGTTTAGCCTATATACACCTGGTAGCCACTTAGAACCCCATCCTAGCTAGGACCTTCCTAAAAATGTGATGTAGAAAGGAGAAAAACATAGCGATCTTGGCATCCAAAAGACGTGAGTTTAAAACCCAGCCGCCCCATAACTGGCTGAATAGACTTTGAAAAAATTGCTTCACTTCCCTGGACCTTGATTTCTTTGATTGTAAAATGGAGGTAATAATATCCAACTAATGGATTCAGTGTGAAACACAGGGGATAGAGGAGGTCTCCCATACACTTCAGTTCCTCCTTCCTGAGCTCCCCTCCCCCCTGCCTCTCCTGCTTGAGTCACAGCCAAGAACTGCCACGCCTGTTCCTGGTCAAGTACTGAGAATGCTGTTTGTCTGATACAAACCCAGGGCAGAGAGTGCCCTCGCTTCCAGGAGGCCGAAAATTCATAGGGACTGGACGATTAAGTTTTAGATATCTCATTAATTCTCTTTTCCTTTTTTACTTTCTTCCCCCATCTTACATTACAGGCACTATTCTCTTTGGTATTTGCAAATTTACTTTTTGTATTTCTACGGGTGTATGTGGATTGATTTAAAAAGAGAAGTGGAGGTAGGACAAAGGAGATTTTTCCAAATACAGAATTCATTTCAGAAAGAGAGAGTGTTTTTCAGAATTAGCTAAGATTTGAATGCTCGCTAAGTACCAGGCACTGCCCTTCTACACCTCTCACCTGTGTCAATCCAGCTCACCCTTACAGCACCTTAAAGTGAGTGGTTCTATTAGTAGACAAGGCAACTGAGGCACAGAGAGGTTAAGTAAATTATTCATGCACACACAGCTAATACATGACAGTACGAAGATTTAAATCCAGGCAAATCTAGTTTCAGAATGCTACCTGTCCTCTATCACTTCAGCAGCTTATTTATCTTCTTTCCCCAGGGGCTCAATATATAGAAAATTTAGAGAAGATAAATGGGAAAACACAGATTAGAAGAAAACAAATCATGAAGGACATTTGAAATAGGTACTGAGCTTATGTAATTGAAATTTGATGCTGTTTTCAAATATTCATAACAGAAACACTAATGTTTTATATATGGACAGGTAACTCAGTCTGATTGGCTTTGATGTTCCAAGTAATGATGTCAGAAAGCCAACTGAGATTCTTGATAAAGTGGTTGGGGGTTGCTTTATTTCCCTGCGCTAATATTTCTTCACTAAAAATAATCTCAAGGTTTCTAAGGATGGCCAGAATATCCAGGCTGCTTTCTTTGAAGGGAGAAATATTTCCATTATGAGAAAGATGAAGTGGACATTTCCTTGGCTGTGTTTTTGACAATGTTCCTTTACTGGAAATACCTGCATTTCTTCTTCCTGAATGAGACTTCTAGAATTTGTTTTTGTTTAACATAAAAGGGACCATTTTCTTCCTCCCTTTTCTATGGTAATGAAAAAACAGAGGTCAAGTAATTTCAATTCTCTCCCTTATCTAGAAGGCGATCTAGGACTCAAATCCAGTTCTCCCGACTCCTCATCCAGTTCTACCACTCAGCCACATGTGTTTTTTCTGTCTCACACACAGGCTCTTTCTGGCCACCAGTAAACACACTGACCTTTGAAATATGGAAAGAAAAGCGCTTTGAAATAAAACTGGCATGAACAGCAGTGAGACAGCCGTCATCTGGACGCTGAAACAAAGAGGGGCATAGTTTTCAAGCTGTCTTCGTAATTACTTGAAGCAGTTATCACTCAGGCCCAGTCTGAGACTTGCCCCCCAAATAAACAGCCGAGGTTTGGGAATGCACATAGACCACTTTGTTGCTCTAGCGTATTGGGGGGTGGGAAGCTCCCCAGCTAAAAATCACATGTGGCTGGGACTGTTTTCCAGAGCTCCAGGCTCTTTCCTTTCTTCCTTCCCCATTAAGCCCCTCTGCTCTTCTTGGCAAAAGCCTTCAGGTGAGGTAAGTGCCAATTAACAACAAAGAGCTTGATGTATTTCTAGTTTATGACTTAGAGCTGGGTTCTCATGAAATATATTCTTCTCTGGCCCACAAGCCTCCATGTGCAGAGAGCAAGGATTCTAAGTGTGGTTGACAGTTGGTTCATTTTCCTTACTGCCCTAAAAGTGATTTCTCTTTCCGGGGTTTGCTCAAATAGAAAACCAGGCAAACAAACCCCAGAAAAAGAAAAAAAAAAAATGACTCTGAAAACATCAGCTGCAAAGGAGAAGCAGCTCAGCAAATAGTGGTTTTAGAAAATGTGGTCTTAAATTTCACATGGATGCTTTGGCTATAAATGTGTCCAGACTTCAGAATGAGTGGGAGAGATGAGAATATCTAATCCAAATGATCTCTAAAGCCTTTCCCAATTTTTACATTTGGATTGTATTTTTCTATCCCGTGAATGCTTTTAGACACGTTTCAATCATTTGAGTGTTATCAAGGTAGTTGATGAAAAACATTTTGTGAATTTTTCTTAAGTCACAGAGATCTGAAATCTGACCAAATGATCTTATTTGGCATCAGGACCAAGAGCTTTGACAGTAGGAGCATAAATGGGTTAAAATATATTTCAAAACAATTCCTCCAATTATTAACTGTACTCATTTGTTTAATACTGTCAGTGCCTACTGAATTTAGCCAAAAGAATGACAGATGCATCTTAAAATGCATGCAAATACAACCTACAAGCCACATTTTAACATAATGTTTTGCATTCATAATTTTAGTCTTGTGATTTGTATTTTTATTTGCTTGGGAACAATGACTTTCTTCTTTCCCCACTTGGGAAACAAGGCAAGACTTGTTTCTGCCAGCATCCTAATAGTATTCCTGAAAAAGCGGCAAACTTAGTGGTTCAGGAACTGCTCTCCACTACCTGCATGCAGGCTCCTTAAATAGGGGCTGCATTGACAATGCATTGAAAAGGTGAAAATATGCAGTCAATCAGTTGCTTTGTGGCATTGTGGCAGGCATTCATGTTTTTGTTGTTGTATTAAAACGGAATAGACTGCTTTTTTAAAAAAATAAGCTTTTTAAATGTATAATCTCTTCTCAAATAGAGGGTGTGGTAGAGTACCTGTTATAAACTCACCAAATCCCATTCCCTTTTAATCTAGGGTCTCAGATAGAAGACATTTCCTAGCCTCCCCTGCAATTGGGTGATTTCTAGTTAGTGGAATGCGGGCCAAAGTAATTTACACAATGTCCAAATCTATTCACTAGAATCTACTGGGAAACCTCCAGTAATGTTCTTTCCTTGCTCCTGACCTCCTGGCAAGATGCAGAGGATCCAGTGGAGAAGGCCAAGGGCATAAGGGGAAGCCTCTGAATGGAAGGAGGTTGGATCCTGGAATAAAACTGTGTAGAGCAGACTCTCTGCTCCTATCCATTTCTCCTTGATCAAAGATTCACAATAGACTATGACACATATTCATTATGTAGTAGCCAGATTCCAATGGTTGCATCTCCCGGTATTCATATCTTTGTGTCACCAATCTATAGTACCAGGATTGGTCTAGGGAACAATAGCCTGTGGTGGAAGTGATGTTATGTCATTTCTGAGCTTAGGTTATAAAAGACTGTATCTCCTATCTTGGGTGTTCTCTGACTCATTTCTCTCTCTCTACCTCTCTCCTCTCTCTCTGTGTTTCTGTATCTCCTTCTCTCTCTCTCTCTCTCCACTGTCTCTGGGGAAATCCAGCTACTATGTCTTAGAATCATTTAGGCAACCTGTGGAGGTACCCATGTGTTAAGGAATGAAGACCTTCCTCATACAGCCAGCAAGGGGTTCAGGCCTCACAATCGTCAGATGAGTGAGCTTGGAAAACAATTCCCCAGCTCCAGCTGATCTTTCATATGACTGCAACTACAGCAAATAGGTTGAATACAACTTTGTGAGAGACACTAAGCAAGAACTACCCAGCTATTCTGCTCATGAATTCTTGACTCTAAGAAATTGTGGGAGATAATAAATATTTGTTGTTTTAAACTACTAAGTTTTGGGATTATTTGCTACAAAGCAATGGATAATTAATACAATGTGAATAAGAAACAAATATATATTGAGGGAACTTCCTGCCAAGATGGAGGTATAGGAAGATACACTTAGCTTCCTCTCACAACCAAAAGAAGGACAATAACAATAAATTTAAAAATAAAAACAATCAGAACTGCCAGAAAATTGAGCTGTATGGAAGTCTGACAACCAAGAAATTAAAGAAAAAACATTCATCTGGACTGGTAGGAGGGGTGGAGATGGGCAGCCTGAGTGGAGAGGATGTGTGGAAAGGTGGTGGCTTGAGGACCGGGTGGTCTCACATTTGCGTGCAGATAAACCAGGAGGAACAACTGGGGAGCGAGACAGACTACACAGCCCAGGGTTCCAGCACAGGGAAATAAAGCCTCAAAACCTCGGGCTGTAAAAATCTTCAAGGGTTGTGTCAGCGGAAGAAACTCCCAGCCTCACAGCAGAATTCATTGGAGAGACCCACAGGGTCCTAGAATGCACACAAACCCACCCACCCAGGTATCAGCACCAGAAGGGCCCAATTTTCTTGTGGGTAGTGGCGAAAGTGACTGAAAGCTGGCAGAGAGCCCAGCAAGCAACATTGTTCCCTCTTGGACCCCTCCACAAACAGTGCCATGATGCAGCAATGTGGATTGCCCTGCTCTGGTGAATACCTAAGGCTCTACCCCTTACAATGTAACTGGCATACCAAGACAAAATAATAATAATAATGATGGCCCAAATGAAAGAATAGATCAAAGCTCCAGAAAAAAAATACAACTAAGTGATGACAAGATAGCCAGTCTATCAGATATACAGTTCAAAACACTGCTAAACAGGATGTTCATAGAAATGTTTGAGTATGGTTGCAAAATAGAGGAAAAAGTGAAGGCTATGAAAAGTGAAATAAAGAAAAATATACAGAGAACCAATAGTAAAAGGAAGGAAACTGGTACTCAAGTCAACAACTTGGAGCAGAAAGAAGAAATAAACATTCAATGAGAACAGAATGAAGAAATAAGAATTCAAAAAGATGAGAAAATGAGGTGAGGCTGAGGAACCTCTGGGACAACTTTAAACATTTCAACATTCAAATCATAGGGTGCCAGAAGGAGAAGAGGAAGGGCAAGACATTGAAAACTTATTTGAAAACATAATGGGAGAGCTTCCTTAATCTGGCAAAGGAAATAGACTTCCAGGAAGTCCAGGAAGCTCAGACAGTCCCAAAGAAGTTGGACCCAAAGAAGCACACACCAAGGCACATCATAATTACATTACCCAAGATTAAAGATAAGGAGAGAATCTTAAAAGCAGCAAGAGAAAAGGGCACAGTTGCCTGCAAAGGAGTTCCCATAAAACTATCAGCTGATTTCTCAAAAGAAACCTTGCATGCAAGAAGGGGCTGGAAAGAAGTATTCCAAGTCATGAAATGCAAGACCTACATCCAAGATTACTCTATCCAGCAAAGCTATCATTTAAAATGGAAGAGCAGATAAAGTGCTTCTCAGATAAGAGCAAGTTAAAGGAGTTCATCATCACCAAGCCCTTATTATATGAAATGTTAAAGGAACTTATCTAAGAAATAGAAGAATATCAAAACTATGAACAGTAAAATGACAACAAACTCACAACTATCAACAACTGAACCTAAAAAAAAAAAAAACAAAAATGGACTAAGCAAACAACTAGAACAGGAACATAATCACGGAAATGAAGATCACATGGAGGGTTATCAGTGGGGAGGGGGGAGAGAATCCGGGATAAGGTACAGGGAATTAGAAGCATAAATGGTAAGTACAAAACAGATAGGGGGAGGTTAAGAATAGTATAGGAAATAGAGAAGCCAAAGAACTTATATGTATGACCCATGGACATAAACTGGGGGGTGGAGGGGAATGTGGGTGGGAGGGGGTGTGCAGGGTGGAGGGGAATAAAGGGGAGAAAAAAATGGGACAACTGTAATAGCATAATCAATAAAATATATTTTTAAAAAAGAAATAAATATTTATTGAGACACCAGGACATCAGGACTGTTTGTTACAGTACTTAAACACTGACTAATACAGAGGGGCAAGGCTTTCCACAACTGTGAACATACTGTGAGCAGCATTCTAAGATTTCTAAGGGCAAAGGCTTTGGTTTGCTATTTTTTGAAATATCACTTCCTAACACAGTGTGTGCATAAGAGCAAGCACTGAACAAATGATAAAATAATGAATGTGGCTTTCAATAAGATACATAGTGTAGTCCTATATATGGTATATGCAAAGTCAACATTGTTAGAGCAACTACCTCTTTAAGGCTACAAAGGGTCACCTGCACTTTATTTATGGTCAGAAAAATTCTGGGATTGTATTCCTATCAAATGTCTATGTTATAGTTTGCCAAACACTCAGGTAAACAGGAGAAAAGCTCAGTCATCTAGTTATGTTTGTGTTTGTTATTTTGTGTTTCCAGATGACTTTGCTTATGTTTGTATGGGCTAGGTACTGTTCTAATAAGTACATGTGTTAATATTTTTAATCCTATAACAACCTGATAAAGAGTATGCTGTTGCGTGGTAAACACTGTACTTGCCTTCTCCCATGACCACATCAAAATTACAACTGAACTACAGAACAACCATCATTGAGAACTGCCTGAAGTCAAGCTGAATAGATGTCCTATAAGCACATACAGAAGAATCCACATAGAGATATAGGAGGGTCAGAGACATGGAATGGGCTGGTTTCACATTCATATGTGGTCATTAAAAACAGGGAGGGATATCTTGGCTGCAGAGGTCCACCTTGGGGATTGAGGGGTCCCCGCCCCACACTGGGCTCCCCAGCCTAGAGTTCCAGTACTGAGAAAAAATGTCCCTATAACTTCTGACTGTGAAACCCAGTGGGGATTGCAGCTGAGTGAGGCAGAGAGCTTCTGGAGTCCCAGGCATTCCTTTTCAAGGGTCCACTCAGAGACTTACTTACTGACAGACTTATTGGCTCTGAGGTCCCATGCTGGAGCAGCTGCTCAAAAAGTGTGAGGAACGGATGAGGAGGAGATGAATTATCCGGCTTCAGAGTGAGGGTTAGAGGGGCAGCTTTCTCTCAGATAGAAGTGCTGGAAGAAGCCATTATTTCTTTGCTGAACCCTCCTTGTGCAGGCTCACATAGTGCACATCTGAGTCTCCATCAACCTGGCTGATACTGTTTGCCTGCCCTAATATTCCTTGAAACTCTGCCCCACCCACCTTGTGGGCCCACTCAAGTTTTTTTTTTATTATATTTTATTGATTATGCTATTACAGTTGTCCTGATTTTTACCCCTCTGACCCCTCCACCTAGCACCCCCACTCCCTCAGACAATCCTCCCATCATTGTTCATGTCCATAGGTCATTACTATAAGTTCTTTGGCCACTCCATTTCCTATACTGTAATTTACATACTCATGGCTATTCTGTAACTACCTCTTTGTACTTCTCAATCCCCTCACTTCTTTACCCATTTCCCCACATTGGCAACCATAAAAACATTCTGTATCCATGATTCTGTCTCTGTTCTTGTTTGCTTAGTTTGTTTTTTAGATCTAATTGTTGCTAGATATGTATTTATTGCCATTTTATTGTTCATAGTTTTTATCTGCTTTTTCTTAAATAAGTCTTTTTAACATTTCATATAATAATGGTTTGGTGATGATGAACTCCTTTAGTTTTTTCTTTTCCAGGAAGCTCTTGACCTGCCCTTTGATTCTAAATGATAGCTTTACTGGGTAGAGTTTCCAGTGACTTTTTCATACAAATGCCCTGTCTTGCCTCATGCTGCTGACTTTTGTAAAATCCCTCAAAGGTTCACAAACCTCTAACAGGCAGCATCTGGCCTTATGTGCCCCATATCTCTTGCTAAGTAGTCCCAAACCTGGCACTAACAGCAGCCAGCCTCAGTTCATAGCTTAGTCACTCCCACATACGTTCAAGCCCAGAACAAAGGCAACCATCTACAGATCGCTTTGTACCTCATATCAGGTGGCTCTGAGCAGAGCAAAGGCAACAGCTAAACTTGGCCTGTACCAGAGCCCCTCACAAGAATCTCCAGAGCGAACATATCTGGTGGCCAGCTTCAGACCACGCCAGAGAACCACCTAACCAACTCCACAAATAATACACCCAAAGGATGAACTTGGCAGGAACCAGAATCCCACTAAATAAAATCCTGCTTTATGGGATCAGCCCCTGCACACCAGCTCTTCTGCTGTAGTCTGATCCAGTCCTCACAATCAATCTGCTTGAGGGTAAATCCCTCCCATTGACATGACAACAGCAATCAAGGCTCAACTAAAACAGGAGGGCACACACAACCCACGCAAGGGACACACCTGGAGCACCCAGCTCAGATGACCAGAGAGACTGTGTCACACAGGACACTTACTACATAAGACCACTCTACCAAGACCAGGTAACATAGCAGCTCTACCTAATACATAGAAAAAAACACAGGGAGGCAGGCAAAATAAGAAGACAAAGAAGCATATCCCAAACAAAAGAATAGGATAAAACTCTAGAAAAAGAGCTAAATAAGATGGAGACAAGCAATCTACCAAATGAAGACTTCAAAACACTGGTTATAAAGATGCTCAGTGAACTCAGGGAGAACTTTAACAAAGACATAAAGAACATAAAAAAGAACCAGTCTGAAATGGAAAAATACAATAACTGGAGTGAAGAATAGATTAGAAGAATTCAACAGTAGATTAGATGAAGCAGAAAATCAAATCAGCAATTTTGAAGACAAAGTGGCAGAAAACACCCAATCAGAACAGCAAAAAGAACAAAGAATCCAAAAATTAAAGATAATTTAAGGGGCCTTTGGGACAACTTCTAGTGTATCAACATTTGCATCATGGGGGTGTCAGAAGAGGAAGAGAGAGAGCAAGAAATTGAAACTCTATTGGAAGAAATAATGATAGAAAACTTTCCTAAACAGGTGAAAGAAATAGACATACAAGTCCAGAAAGTGTAGAGATTTCTAAGATGAACCCAAAGAAGTCCAAATCAAGACCCATCATAATTAAAAAGCTAAAGGTTAAAAACAAAGAGAGAATCTTAAAAGCAGCAGAGAAAAGCCGTTAGTTACCTACAAAGGAGCTTCCATAAGACTGTCAGCTCATTTCTCAACAGAAAGTTTGCAAGCCAGAAGGAAATGGCATAAAATAAAGTGATAAAAAGCAAGGCCCTACAACAAAGATTATTCTAACCAGCAAAGCTACTAGTTAGAATTGAAGGACAAATAAATAGCATTCCAGGCAGGAAAAAGCTAAAGAAGTTAATCACCACCAAACCAGTAGTATAAGAAATGTTAAAGGGTCTTCTCAGAAGAAGGAGAAGAAGAAGAAAGGAGGAGAAATATAAACAATAAAATAGCAAAAACTATATAGCTACCAATAATTACTTTAAAAGTAAATAAATTAAATTCTCCAATCAAAAGACATAGGATGGCTGAATAGATAAGAAAACAAGACCCATAAGTACTCTGCCAACAAGAGACGCACTTCAGATCAAAAAACACACACAGACTGAACGAGATGGAAAAAGATATTTCATGCAAATGAAAATCAAAATAGGTGAGGTAGCAATACTTATATTGGCAAAGTAGATTTTAAGACAAAGAACGACCCAGTAATTCCACTTCTGGGTATATATCTGAAGAAACACAAAACACTAATTCAAAAAGACATATGCATCTCTGTATTCACTGCAGCATTATTTACAACAGCTAAGATATAGACCACAGGTGGCAAACACAAGGCCTGTGGGCCGAATCCGGCTCTCCACCTTGTTTTATCAGGCCCGGCACCTTGTTTCTACCTGGCGGCAGTGCCGAGCTCTCAATTAACTGTTAAGGAGCCCTAACATTTATACAGTCCTAAAGTTACATTCGGCCCTTTGAAGGCAACCTCAAGGCTGATGTGGCACCTGGTGAAAATGAGTTTGACACCCCTGATGTGGAAGCAACTTAAGTGTCCATCAGTAGACAAATGGATAGAGAAGAGAGAGTACATATATACAATGGAATATTACTCAATCATATGATATCTTGTCATCTGCAACAACCCAAATGAACCTAAAAGGGTATTATGCTAAGTGAAATAAGTCAGGCAGAGAAAGACAAATACCGTATGATTGCACTTAATGCAGAATCTAAAACAACAAAATAAACAAATGGAACAAATTCAGAGATACAGACAGCATTTTGATGGCTGCCAGGTGGGAGGGGGTTTGGAGGATGAGTAAAAAAAGGGGAAGGGATTAAGATATGCAAATTGAAAGTTATAAAGAAAAACAGTTACAAGGATGTAAAGTACAGTCATAATATTACTGAATATAGTCAATAACTTTGTAATATCTGTGTATTGTGTCAGATGAGTACTAGCTTTATTGGAATAATCACTTCATGGTTTATATAAATGTCTAATCAGCATTTATACACCTGAAACTAATATAACGTGGTATGAGAACTGTAATTGAAAATAAAGAAATACTTTTTAAAAAAAGTGTGTGCTATTGCTCTTCAGGTTTTACTGACAAGGAAATAGTCTGAGCAAAGTTAAGCACCCTGTCCTAGTCACAGAGCAATTCCAAAGCAGCGACTGTGCTTTATCTCTGGATTTGCAAATGCCAAAGGCCATGAGGTTATCCATTGTAAAATACTATATTGCTCCTTCAACTGAAGTCTCAAGAGACAGGACAGAGGTGTGAAGTCTAGGAAAGGACCTCTAAATTGATGGAGTGGATTAAAAGATATCCTTGGGAGGACAGAATAGAATAATGAGACTTTTAGGTCTTGAAAGATTCACAGTAAGAGGAGCGATGATCAAAGTTTATAAAGTCCTAAAGGACAAGAATTTATTGACCCAAACTAATGCACATCACAGGGATGAGTTCCCCTTGAAGCTTGTCCAGGATAGTTGCAGAGAACTTAAATGGAAGCTGCTTGTAGGTACATCTCCCTTTGCCTCCAGGTCAGCAGCACAGAGACTAGGCTCCCACCCCAGAAGCTGTGATGGAGAGAACATCCGGAATCACCGGGCAACCAGCTCCACGTGGAGCAGCCAGGAGAGGGAGGCTTGACCTCCCTGCTAATTGACTAAAACCTTCATAACTAATTTCTCCCAATGCCTGTAAGTTAGCACGAGCCTCCAGGAAATCAGAAATGGGCCAAAGAAGCACTGGGAATGGATCAACAACGAACGCTTTCCAGCCAGCCCCTTTCTTGCTTGTTTTTCAGGGAAACGTGTATAATGAGTACTCTGGGTGAATATCTCCTGCGGGCAGCTCCCTGAGTTCTCTCCACCCAGTGTTGTGGGAAGGAGTGGAAGCTGCTGTTTACGAGGAACACTGCCAAAGGGCTAATGAGAATTTTTCATGACTCTTGGATGTTTGCAGAACTAAAGGCCCTCAAAACTTGACTCCCAGGCTGACCTGGGGTCTTGGAGACAGGATCATGACAGGTGCAAAGAAGGTGTGGCTTACACAGAAGAGCCTCACTTACTTTGACTTTTAGGGATTTGGGTTGCCAAAATATACTCCTCTCAACTTTACATAGTGAGACAGGTTTTTAATTTGTGACAGTTGATGCTCTGCAGTGTTAAATTTCTCGTTCACTTCACGGAGCCATGGGTTTTCTAAAGACATGACTGATGCATTCACCTTTCGCAAGACTAATATTGAAACTGTATAGAATAATATACTGTTTTAAAGAATGCAGAAGGACCGTTTACCTCAAAAGAAATTAATATGTTCATTACAAATCACTTTAAATAATTTATTTAAGCAGGCCTCTAGGATGTAATTGTAACAGGAACATAAGTCTGAATTTTTATACTTGGAAACAAGACCGAATGCTTTATAATTGTCCACAACTCAGAATATTCATATATTCAATATTTATGCTGGTAATTGTTCTCCCCCAATCATTCTGAATAGATGAAGTTTTGCTAGGGAAATAAACAGCCTACATTTATGCATCCTCAGACTCTTTACCAGCTGTGGCTCACAAAATCAATTCCTTGGCACTTATTCAACACTTTTAGGCTTTTCCATTACAATAAAAGATCATTTTAAAAAAACAGCCAATGCTTGTCACTGTATAAATAAAGTCACAATTTACTAACGAATGGACCACTGTGGTGCCAAAGGCCTTGTTCAAGGGCACCTTCTGAAGGGTGGGCTTGAGGAGATTCCTCCCACACTTATCCCTCTAGGTTGCATATTCAATCTGCATCTTTTCCTTGAAATATTCCTAAGGAAATAGACATTTTGAGGTGGAAGAGGGTGTGAGGAAGATACAAGATCTAGAGGAAGCCAAAGAACAGAGAGAAAGGTGAGAAGCAGGCCCAAGGAGAGTGCCTGCTTGATGCTGACACCAGAGCTCCCGTGGGAAGCCCCGGCAGCCTGGTCCCTCTGGGATTCCTGTTCTTCCTGTGGCTGGTGGTTCAGCTCTTTACAATCAAGGAATACTTTGCATTTATATCCTTACAACAAACCTACTATTTTACTACTTAATAGCACAAGAAGAAAAAACCCCAACATCTACCTCCCTGCTTTCTATATTTGTTGTCTATCCAACACCACATGGACCCCTGAATAATCTGTTTAAAAATGCAAATTCGGTCACATTATTCCCCTGCCACAAAATGGTTTCTCTCCAATGGCTTCTCAGTCCTACATTGGCTTTCAAGATGCTCTTCAACCCACCCCCAGCCTGCCTACCTTTCTAACACTGTATTCTGTCACTCTCCCCCTCAGCTCTACACTCACAGGGCACCCAAACAGTTAGACTCTCTCCATCAGGTGTCCTTTACCCCCTCTCCACTCTCCGGGAGTTCTCTCTCCCCCTCAGCCATCTTACCTGTGGTATTGTTTGCCTGATGAAACCCTACAGCATTCTGTAAGATCCAAGTCTTCGTTTTGGAAGTCTTCTCCAGCCTCCCAGACAGAGGTGGGCTCTTGCACCTTCGAACCTCCACTGTGACAGGCGCAGCATTTGTTATGCTATTTTAACAACTGTTTACTTCCATGACTTCCACTTTTATCAGTATTTCTCTAAGTACGGTCCAAAGAACAATTGCCTCAAAAATATCTGCCCATGAAAAGTGTTGATGTCTCATTCCCATTTCAACAGGAGTCCCAGGGGCTCCATAGGTAACAAAAGTTGGAGAACTACTGGTTTGAATTTTAAACTCCTCAAGGGCAGGCATCATCTGTTAGTACATGGTTCCTCATGAATGAATAAAAATAGCTAATTGCTTTCGAGTCACAGGTTGGGCTTCTGCAGCTCCTGCTGTGTGTGTGTTTATGAAGGCAGTTCAGGACCCATTCCGTCTTGTTCACCATTGTATCTATGTCAGATCCCAGTTGAGGACCCTGGGTCCTACATAATAGTTCCTAAATAAGTGCTTTTTCACGAATTGAAAGGCACTGTGGCTTACAGAAGCTCTGAGTGCTTTGTGGCAGAGCAGAAATGCAGCCAAAGCAACAACAAGATGAGCACAAGGCCTGTTCAGTTACTCAGGAGGAGGCACTAAGTAAGAGCAAGAGCGTGGCTGGCAACGCTCTGATGATCCTTTGTCAAAATCCTTGATGTGGGCTGTGAAATGTCAAATCCAGATTCGATTAAGCCCAACATCAAATCCCCAAGGCAAGTGTGTATCCACGGCTTAATGTAATTATTGAAGCCACCTCCGTCTATTACTTTCAAAAGGGCTGAGCTAGCACCCCATCCACTGAGACCGACGCCTACAAAATGAAGCCTGCAATTAATTCAGCACGTCCCTGGCAGATAATGCCTAAAAAGCTTGATCAGACTCCTTCCTGAAAACTGAAGTATCAAATTATATTTAGAAAACAGAGAGAGAAACAGAGAGAGAGAGAGAGAAAGGGTGGGTCCCAAAGGCTACAGTAGAAATCAAAGGTTTGTTTCCTTAGCTCAGGGCTAGAATTTTGTCTATCTGGAACATTCCACTTCCTCCTTCAAGTGATAACCTATCAATTTTCAGTTAACCCATACTTTGAATTTTTAAAGGCAGAGCCCATAAACAACTGTTGAAAGGGCAATGGACTTCTAGTTGAATGAGTCAGAATACACGAGTGGAAACTTGGCTTCCCTTGCTTATACACATTTGAACAATGGGTAAAAAAATAAGTCAGGCCAGAACTGAGTCCCAAACCAAAGTAGGCATGTTGGGATCTATCAATTTAAACCAAAATGCCACAGCTTCACTGGAGCGAACCAGATTTCACCACTGCCTTCTCCAAGGGCTCAGGGGTGGGGGCCTTTCCTTCCCAGCTCAACCACAAGCCAGAGCTCCACTTTGTTCTGTGAAATTCAGAACCCATTTGTCCTCCTTTATTTTCCCCCTTCAAATTTTACTCCTGCCCTTATTTAAGGTCTGGCTAGAACCAAAATCTTAAGAGCCAAAGATAGCAGGGGGAAGGAAGGCTGCTTTGTTGTGAAATCTAACCTGAGTAAAAGCAGGACAGATCAGCAATCTTAATCTTCCCTGGCGGGGAAGTCTACCTGATCCCCGTGGTTTAGAGAACTTGAAAAAGGTCAGATGAGCTGTCAAACCACTGAAAATTTAGAGGTTTGCTTTTCACCCTGCATAAAAGTGATTCCCAGGTTTCTCACATCCTGGAAGCTTCCTAAAGCAAGACCAAATCTGAAGAGACACAAGTCTCTGGGTGACCCTAGAACCGACCTCATGTTTCTGGGACTCTTGAGATCAGCCCAGGCCGGATGTCTAGAGGCTATAATGGAGTCTGCGGGAGCAGTCTGCACCAGACTCACCACAGCAATAGATCACTTCCAAACCAACATCTCGTATAGGAGTCCGGGAGAGACAAATGGCTTTTCACCATTTTTGCGGGGGCGGGGAGGGGATGTTGTACATCAAAAACTAATGCCAGACATGGCACTGACGTTAAGGTTGGGGTCCTGACAGTAGCTGCCACTGGAATGACTGGTTTCAATAGCAAGCACTCTTTTACACACAAATGAGTCATAGTTCCTGCCTTCCAGGGACTCCTTTGCCTGAAAGCCCCCATGGGCTCATTCTCTCTTGGCTTACAAATGGCATCTAAACTTGTGGGAATTTCTTCCAGCTTGCCCTCACTTATCCTTCCACACTCTCACCATCTCTCCTGTGCATTCTACCCTCTAGACCAAATGTCAGCACACTTTTTCTGTAAACAGTCATACAGTAAAAGTTTTAGGCTTGCAGGCCATATGGTCTCTGTCACAACTATTCAACTCTGCTGTTGTAGAACAAAGGCAATCATAAATAATAATGTAAATGAATGCACATGGCTGTATTTCAATAAAACTTTACTAAAAAAAAAAAAAAAAAAAGTGGTGGGATCGCTTTGGTCCCCAGGCTGTAGTTTGCCAAACCCTGTTTTTGATAAACCAGGTTTATTCCTTCATAGGTTCTGGTTTCTTCTCCCTGGGGGCCTTTGTTCTTTTCTCCCAACTCAAATAAATTAATTCATTAAAATTCACTATTTGTTGGAAGACTATTATGTGCCAGATACTGTCTTAGAATCTAGAGCAACAACAGTGTAAAAACAGATAACATTTTCTATTGTGATAGAATGTAGATTCTAGTGGAAAGCCAAGGGACAATAACAAGTAGCAGAAGCATACATGCCAGGGGAAATTAGGATGGAGGAAAACAAGGCAGAGTACGGGGATGAGGATGCTATTTTAAATAGAGCAGTCAAGGAAGGATACATTGATGAGGCTATGGAAGCAGAGATGAAAATAAAGAAGGAGCTCAAGCTATGTGGATGTGGGGGTAGGAAAAGCATTCCAAGTAGATGGAACAGCAAGTGCAAAGTGCTCAAAGCATAGTATTTTTGGTATTTTGGAGGAAGTGATAGGAGGCCAGTGTGGTAAGTAACATGAATGAGTGGGGAAAGAGATCAGAGAGGTAACTGTGAGCAAAATTTTGTAGGGCCTTACAGGCCATGGAAAAGATTTTGATGTTTATTCTAACTATGATTGGAAACCACTGAAGGGCAGGGGGTGGAAGAATGATATAATCTGACTTACATTTTAATAGGATTATCCCGATAGCCATGTGTAGAATAGAATACTGGGAGTCAAGAATAAAAGCAGAGAGACCTGATAAGAGGCTATTGCAATAAATCCAGGTGACAAATGTTGTCCAGAGTGATAAGAAAGGAGATATAAGAGTTGTTGGAGTCTGAATATATTTTAAAGGCCAAGTGAAAGGTGGGTTATGAAGGAAATAGTCAAGGATAATGCCGAGAATTTTGACCTGAGCAACTGGAAGGATGAAGTTCCCATTTATTAAGATGGGAAAGACTGCAAGAAGAACAGATTGGGTGGAAATAATTAAGATTTTAAAAAATCATGTTATGTATAATGTCTGTTGAAACTCCAAGTGAAAATGTTGATAATGCTTTGGAGTTTAGTGGGAATATCATGGATAGAGGTAAGTGTTGCAATAAATGATATTTAAAGCCCTGAAATGAAGTAGAATCATGGAGGGAGAAGTGAGGGGAGCATCAAGGTCAGGGACTGAGTTCTGGAGCTCCCCGATGTTTAGAGTTTGGAAAGATGAAGAAGAGGCAACAAAGAGGATTTACAAGGACTGACCAGTGAGACAGGAAGTGAAGTAAGAGTGACCTCCCAGGAGCCAAGTGAAGAAAGTCTTTAAAGAAAGAGGAAATGAACAACTGCATGAAATATTGCTAACATATTGAGCAAGAGCAGGGCAAAGGCGTCACTCAGATTTAGCAACATGGGAGACATTGTTGACTTTTGCAAGAACAGTTTGGGGCATGGTATGGATGGGAATCTGTGTGGAATATTTATAACAGAGAGTGGGAGAGGCTCAAATAGTGCCTTCCTTCCCGTGGGATCCTGTAATATTCTATGCTCCTATAACATCTTTCCCAATTATAATTATTAGTTATATTTACAGTTCTTACATTATACTTATTAGAAATATACTTAGATGTTAGCTCCTCAACTAATTTGTGAGCAATTTGAACGATGAACCATGTTCATCATGCCCTAGACAATACACAGTAGGCACAAGTTAGGTGTTCGTTAAATGTTTGTTAAATAATAAAATTGTCATGTAAAAAAAGAAACTTTTTGTATAAAAATATAAGTACCATTTAGACTGCAAAAAGTAATACTAATAACCAGGCTGTAAAAAGGGGAGAGGACTGGTCCTGTATATTACTGTAAAGTGTTGTGACACAGTAAGTATTTGAGTTTATACCCTGAACTTTTAAAACTTCTTTTTGTATTTAAATTACACATAAATTGTTCTGCAGATCATCTGGTGAGGTCACTCAGTACAATTAGTCCAATGTTCCCTAAGAGGATGGCGAAGCTCTGGAGGAGCTCGGGAGCTTACACTCACCCCACAGACTGTGTGTGTACTTGCTGTAAGATTTTATAAAATGTGTCCCTACTTCCGTTTCAGTTTCCAAAGTCACCAATTCACCTCACTGTGAGAAGCCTCCCCCAAATCCCTATTTTCTTATTTTTTTTTTGTTTAAGGTGATCGTTTTATAAATGAGAGTCACTACAGTGAGTTGCTTTGGGGTCTGCATTCCATTGTGTTGATTGATTCTCTTTTTGTTGGAATGATTATTTGCCTCTTCCGTTCTTAAAGCCATGACTATTAAGGTCCAGAAGCACAAATTATTATATGATGATTCAAGTGACTTTCTGATTATACTGCTTAATAAAATTAACACTTAAGGCTAAAACACTGTCCAGAAGTCACATGGTGATTTTTCCAAGAGTCTTTTTAAGAAAAGTAAAAAATATAAAAAGGTAGCTTTGTTTCAGAGGATGAAATGTTCAATCCTTCTATCTCCGAGTGAATAAGGGTTAGTGAGTGCAGTTAGTTACTGCAAATTAGTGACTCAGTTATATTTTATTTATCCAATAAGGGGAGACGTTTTTATAAGTGTTAGGTGAGTCATTTTATAAGACCAAAGCCAAGTAAAATTAGAGCAGTCCCTGGCTAAAGATATTTTTATTGCAATGAGAAGGTCTCTTTCTGGGCATTGGATACTCAGGTGTGGTTAGACTTTGGCATGGAAAGTAAGAAGTCATGAATTCTAAGAAAATGACTTCTAATGTCTTGAATATGTAATGCCACAGACACATGCAGACACGTTTTCTATAAGAAGCCAAAAACATGCAACAGATGAAATTAGGTAGAAGCAGCTGAACTTTTTCTGCTTTATATCCAACTTACCAATGATCCCGAGGACCAAAATACCTGCTCTTTTCATAAAGGGCATATATTTGTTTCTATTTTAAGGACAAATACCCATACAGAAAACTGTTTCTGTGAATTACTCTTTTGTACCTATTGAACTTCCCATTTTGTGGATTGTGGATTAAATGGTCTGCAGTGCTTTTTAAACACCATAGGTACCTTGAAACCCTCTAAGCCACGGGAAATTACGAAAATATCTCAGTGCCACAGTCCCAAAAGCGAATGATCTTCTTGACACGAACTTCAGTGGTAAAATGAAATTACATTTCCCATAGATTTCTGAGTATCTGCTGACCAGTGACCACTGTCTCTCGTGATTTCAACCAGGCCCCTCCTAAGGATTCTGTTTTAGCTAGCCAACCAACTCTGAGGTGTCGTGGCCCTGGAAAGTCATTTCTGGAAAATATCAGGAGCTTCATCAATAATACAATCGAGAAGTTGCAACCATAATTATCTTCTAGACACACAAAGTAATTACCTTGCTCAGGTCAGGGAGCAGGTTTCTGGTGTCTTCACTGTCAGTGTAATGGCTGTTTAATCAGGACTCTTTGGTCTAGAGAGCCATTCGTCAATAAATCAATCATATAGCAAGTGCACATTATCATCATTTGGACAAACTGATACAAATCCATGGAGATTTTTTCATTGGTACCTAATGATTATGATTGTATAGATGTTCATTTTAGAACGTGAAGGTATATAAAAGAGAATAAAGTGTTATGGTTTTAGGACAAAGTGGGGTGCACAAGCATGATGAAGTAAGCTTTTGTCTTTATATTTCTTCTTATATTTATGACATTAAAAGGTCAAGAGAAAGTTTATGAAATTGTGTTTGTTTGGAAACCAGAAATTTATACTTTCTTTACAAAGAGGGAGACATTCATGATCACTGCTAATTCACGGAGATGATGAAGAGCCCTGGGTTTGAATCTCGGGTCTGACGCTTACTCACTGTGCCCTCCTGTGCAAGTTATTCCACTTACCTCCAAGCTTCAGGCTCTCCATGCCTGAAATGGGGATGTCAATAACCATGTTCAGGGTTGTTATGGTGACCAACTGGATAATCTAGTTAAAACATCAGAGAAGAGCATGTGTGAGTAGTAATAATGATATCATTATTGGAAAAAAAAGGCAAATTGACTTGTAAAAAACCTAGGCAACATTATAATTTTTTCACAGAAATAATATTCGTAAGGATTAAATGAACTCACTAACATACTACAAAATTCACTCAAGATGACATTAATAGGAATGTCAACTTGCAGACCTTTGTCACCCAAGTCTGGGCGAGCTTTGTTTAGTACAGACACACAGAAAAGATGTAGAAAAAAACATAAAGTGCTGCTAGTGTGGCACTTAGAAATTGTATGTTTCTGCTTTTCCCTGGGTTCAAGGAAGTATATTTGGCTGAGAATGTGTGATATAGGTCCATCAAGATTGTAAAATAACACAAAAAATAGGCCCCCATCAGCCTGTGGTGCTTTACAATAGATGAAAAAGTAAAGAGAGATTTAATCAGCTTACATGGGTCTGGGTTTCTCTTCCTTACTCTTAGAAGGAGGAATCTTGCTTTATTCTGGCTATTTCCTGAGAAGAGCCCTCCTCCCTCCCTCCAGTATTCAGGCTAATTACAACTGGTGAGGTAGTTTCCAGACTGAATAAGAAATCAAAAGGGAAGGGAGGGGAGGCAGTGTGGATTTCAGAGAAAAAAAAATAACTTAAGAAAAAGTATGTTCTCAGAGGGGGGAAAATTAGAGAATCAGGTCACTGAGTTGGAGCCAGGAAAAATCCACATGAGTAGAAATTGGAGCAATGAAAGTATTTCATATTAACACATCCAAAGCTGAATGTGTCTGGCCCAGAGGATGTTCTTCCCCCTCCTGGAAAGTGACTGGGGGCTGAAAGACCTCTAGGCTTTTCTATGTCATATTCATTCACTAATCAGCGCTATTCAACCAATTGAATACGAGGTGCCCTGGAAAATGCAAGGACCACATAGCAACGATTATAATCAAAACCGCTGGAGACTCTTATTTCAGCTTCTGAAATATGAAACTTCAAAGTCAGACAAGCCTCCAATGAAAAACATCTTTTGTCTTTTCTTCTTTCTTTCTCTTTCTTTCTTTCTTTCTTTCTTTCTTTCTTTCTTTCTTTCTTTCTTTCTTTCTTTCTTTCTTTCTCTTTCTTTCTTTTTTCTTTTCTTTCTTTCTTTGTTTTTCTCCCATCACTCATTCTCTCCCCTCCCTCCCTTCTCCTTTCTCCCTCTCTGTTCTGCTAAGTCTACAGTTTTAGATTCCTGTACCTGACAATTATCTACCAATAGAAATAGAACGTATTTTTCCTAAAGCAAGGATGTAAATGGCTTAAAGGGCAGGCAAAGTGTCATGTGCTGGTAGACAGGAGTTGAGGATAGACCCTGCTGATGTGCCTTGAATATTGGCATCTCAGTTAAAGCCAATAATCTCAAATGGGTGGTGTGGCATGGTATACATATTTCCTTAATGACTTTCCAGGGTAATAAGAAAATGTCTAATTGCACTCCACACATCTTAAACTCCTTTCTCTCGTGTTTTCACCAAAAACGGTCAATTTTTTTTTGTTATTCAAATTTCAGTTGAAAATGAGACAAAATACAATTCTGAATATCTTGGCAAAAACATTATTTTTTTTATTGCGTAGCTAATTACGTTGCAGCTGAGGTAATAGCCTGACTTTGGGGGATTAGGACCTAATGGGCCACCAACACTGAAAACTCAGTTTAAGACATTAATAGCAATAAAATGCAGACCTTTGTTCCCCCAACACCAGGCAATTTTAATTTAGTACAGAAACACAGGAAAGACTGACATAGAAAAGATATTATTTTGCTCGTAAGAAAACAAGAACATCTTTTTTATTTGCTGGTTCACTCTTATATCTCTGATTGCTGTGTCTCTTATTTGCCCTTCTGCAGCTTGCTTGACATAATGAGGTATGTTGTACATGACAAGGAAGAGTTTTTTGTTTTATTTTTTTTTATCTGGCTAATCCAAGATACTAATGGTGTGCTAAAGTCCTGGTCCTCTGTTTCAGCTCAGTTTGACTTTCTAACGCAGTGCATAGTACTTACAATTCCAGCTGGACCAGTGGTTCTGAACCTTAGTTTTATGTGAGAGTCTAACGGAGAGCTTTTAAAATACATTGATCTCTGCCCTGGATGGATGGCTCAGTTGGTTGGAACATTGTTCTGAACACTGAGAGGTTGTGGGTTCAATTCTTGGTCAGGATGCATAGCTGGGTTGCAGGTTTGATCCCTAGTCAGGGCGCATGTGGGAGGCAACCAATTGATGTTTCTCTCTCTCTATCTGTCTCTCCCCCATCCTCTCTCTCTAAAATAAATGGAAATATCCTTGGGTGAGAATTTAAAAGTAATAATAAAAAATAAAATAAATTACATCAATTCCTGACCAGTTGAATCATATTACATGGAATTGGGGTCTGAGAGCTAACCAGGACCTTTTAATTTAGAAATTGTAGAACTCTGGAACTCTGTGTCCCAACTATGGTGTTTTACTGCCTAACAAACCCCCCCAACACCTAATGGCTTAAAACAATGAGTTGCTATTGTTGATGGCTCTGTAGGGCAGGAATTTGAGATCAGGGCTCATCTAGCTGGCCCTTTAGCTCTACGCAGTGTCACCTAGAGTCATTCAACTGAATTCATTGGGTCTGGAGATCCAACAAGGTTTCATTCACACGACTGGGTCTCAGTGCTATTCCACATGTCCCTCTTTCTCCATGTGGTTAGCTTAGGTTTCCACACAGCATGGTGGTCTCAGGTTAGTCAGACGTCTTAGATGATACCTGGTTTCTAAAAGAGAGGAAGCAGAAACTGCATCTCTTTCAAGGCTTAGCTTCCAAAGTCTCAAAACACTTCCAAATTCTATTTGTCAAAACAAGTTACGCGGCCAGATCAGAATCAAGGAGAGGAGAAATACATGTACAGGGGCTGATGTATTGCTGGAAGCTATATTTTGAGGATATAGATCATGTACCCCCAGCTCCTGAACATAAAGTCAGGGCAGACGTTTCTAGCCTGTCGTGGTGGTCTCTCTCAATTGTCCTGGACGATGTCTCAAAATTGCTCTCAGTGCTGCACCTCCGATATCTGAGGTCAATAAATTGAAGTTACCGTGCACTTTGAGATGTATTGACGAACTTGCTCCATTGCGAAGAGGCAAAGTTCTAAACTCTCCCGGCTGTGGCTTCGGAAGCAGAGGCATTAGCATTCTGTGGGAAGACTAGGGAAGTGACAATGGCCTCATGGCCCTGCCCGGGGGGGGGGGGGGGGGGGGGGGGGGGGGGGGGGGGGGGGGGGGGGGGGGGGGGGGGGGGGGGGGGGACACTCAGGATCGTGAATTCTCCCATTATTGTATAAACTAGAAATTGTAGGTTTTGTTATTCTTCTCTAGTTTATAAGTGGGGAAACTGAGACTGACTCAGCGCATGGGGCTATTTTACGTGCTGCAAAGGATGTAAAACATCCTTAGACGCTGTAATTTTTAGTATCATTTTCTGGCAGAGGAAAGGTATTTAGACAACTAATTCTAATATCCCATAGAATGATATGAAGATTATCAGAAAAGTAGGAAAAAATAATCTTGGAGATCAAAGGCAGGAAAGATTAATTCTAACCAGAGGGATCTGGACAGACTTCATGGGGGATAATTCCTTCAGAGGAGAATGATTTGAACATCAGAGATTTAAGAGAAATATTTGAAAAATTAAGGAAGTCACAAAATATTTTTGTAAAAAATCCTCTTTCAGATCATACACTTGGGTTTAAAAAATTATGACAAAACAAATCTGACTTGAGTTGTTCCTTGTTCATTCTAAGAATTCCCATATAAATATGCATCAATAATGTAAAATTTTAAATGTATATTTTAATATAATTAGTTTCATAATTTCAGTTTTCTTTTTCAAAATGAACATCCAATCAAATCTATTTTTTCCACGAGGTACCATTAAATTTAAGACCCTATTTTGGTTGATTTATTAAAAGTGGCATTTTTCTGGAAACTGTTATTTTGGGTTTTAAAGTTAATGCAGTAAAAGTGCCTATTATAGCCCTGGCTGGTGGGGCTCAGTGGACTGAGTGCCAATCTGTGAACTAAAATTTTGCTGGCCTGCGTTGTGGGCCAGGTTCCTGGCTGGGGGTATGTGAGAGGCAATGTTTCTCTCCCTCTCTTTCTCCCTCCCTTCCCTCTCTAAAAATAAGTAAATAAAATATTTTTTTAAAAAGTGCCTATTATTTATGAGTGCTTCCTAAATGTTAACTATTTCTTATTATTTTTAGTACACTTTTTATTTTGTAATAGTTTTAGATTACAGAACAACTGTGAATGTAGTATGGAGTCCCTATATATCTCACACTGTTTCCCTTATTACCGTCTTACGTTTGTAACAATGAATGAGCCAATATGGACATATTATTATTACTTAAGATCCATTCTTCACTCGCGTTTTCTTAGTTTTTTGTACCTAGTGACCTTTTTCTGTTCTTGGATGTCATTCAAGATACCACATTAAATTTGGTAGTAATGTCTCCTTAGGCTACTCTTAGCTGTGACAGTTTCTCAGACTTTCTTTGATTTTGATGACTACAGCAGTTTTAGGGAGTACTGGTCAGATATTTTATAGAATGTCTCCTAGTTTGGGATTTGTCTCTCTTTTTTTTTCTATTATTATACTAAAAATATGTGCTTTGGAGACCTAGACCACAGAGGTCAAGTGTCTTTTCCATTGCATACCAAAGGTATATGCTATCTACCTGACTTGTCATTGTTGGTGTTAACCGTGGATACCTAGCTAAGGCAGGATTCGTCAGTGTTTTCCATTATACAGTTACTCTCCCCACCCCTTCCAAGCTGCACTCATTGAGAAGAAGTTGTTATGCACAACCCACACTCAAAAACTGGAGTGGTACACTTCACTTCCTTGAGGGTGGGCTGTCTGTATGAATCATTAGGAAATCTCTGAATGAAAGATTTGTCTAGTCTCTTCCTTCTTCCCCCACTCCTTCCCTCCCCCAACCACTTATTTTATTTATTTACTCAGTTCTTTACATCGATATGAACTCATGGATGTTTGTTTTATATTTTGAGTTATAATCTAATGCCAATACTACTTTATTTTATTGCTCAAATTGTTCCAGCTTTGGTAATTGGGAACTCTTTCAATCAACTCTTGTGTAAGGTATTTTTTTGTATATACTCCCTTTGATATAGGGTCATTTTTTTGTTGGGGGGGTGTTTTTCTTTGTTCCTTTTTTTTTTTAAGCAATTCTTTACTTTCTGGCACTGCAAAATGCTTCAAGCTCAGTTTGTGTATTTCCTGCCTCAGTCCTGGAATCAGCCATTTCTCTAAGGAACCCTGGTTCCTTTTATTGGAGAATAGTGTTAGCAAGATTTAGGTACTAAACGTGCTCACTGCTACTGAGTATTGTTGCATCTAGGCCTCTCAGCTGACAGAGTAAGAAAATGCATAAGGGTATACTAGCCTGTACATGTACACACACTATAAGTATTTCCATATGTAGCTATCTATAGCTATATGAAGCTAAACATGAGTTAGTAGTCGTGTCTTCAGCTCTACGCCATTGCCACATAGATCATTCTAGCCTCCTCTTGCTCATCAGTGCTCTCCCACCCCTGTCTCCAAACTCCTGCCATCTGTTTAATTGTTCCGAACCTGGGTACATCTATGGTGTTATCAGTACTTCTAACAACATTTAACTGTCACCTGGAGTACAGTGCTTATGTACAGTGGTGGTGGTG
>VMDR010012830.1:0-25915 GCA_007922815.1 Macrotus californicus | reverse complement strand
TGCTGCAGGAGAGTTCCCCTAGCAGCCGCTGAGTGCCTCTTAGTTCTCTTTTTCTTTCTGAAAACTCCTTTTTGCTCAAGCCTGCCACTCCATACAAGCAGCTGGGCTGTCCCACAGACCGGCTTTGCAATCGGACGGGGACTGATCCAGTTGGGCTGCTCACGCCCCACTCTCCCCAGCCGGCCTCACAGTGTCCGTGGGTGCGCCCCTTCCCTGTGTTTTCGCCAGTTGGTCCTTATTCACCCCCTGGGACTTCACACACCCAGGTCTTTCCCGGTGCTGCTTACACCTTGTTCGGCAGGGGGAGGGAGCCTCTGATCCGGCACTCTCCCTAGAATCCTTCTGCCTACCCGGCGCCCACCGGGTCTGGGGCTACAGCCCCCTTGGTCCCGTGCTGGGCCCAGGGACCTTATTGTCCTGAAGCACGCTCCCTACCGTGTTTTTTTCAGTGTTCTTTCCAAATCCTGATCTCCAATCTTCTTATATGCTGGATACCGTTGGCTATTCCTTCTGTTCCTCAGAAGATCAGCTAGGTATCTCACCCGTGTGCAGGGAGAAGTTGATTCCGCTCCCACCTATCACGCCGCCATCTTCTGCCTCTAATCTTTGGCATTTTAATTATGATGTGTCTTAGAGTGGGCCTCTTTGTGTCCATCTTGTTTGGGACTCTGTTCTTTCTGGGCTTGTATGTCTATTTCCTTCACCAAATCGGGGAAATTTTCTTTCATTATTTTGTCAAATAAGTTTTCAAATTCTTGCTCTTCTCCTTCTGGCATCCCTATGATTCAGATGTTGGTACGTTTGGAGATGTTCCAGAGGCTTTCTATTCTGTCCTTGTCTTTTTTAATACTCTTTTCTTCCTGCTGTTCTGATTGAATGCTTTTTTTCTTCCTTATGTTCCAAATTGTTGATTTGATTCTCCGTTTCATCTCCTTCACTGTTGGTTCCCTGTAGATTTTTCTTTATTTCACTCAATGTAACCTTCGTTTCCTCCTGGGTCTTTTTTATGTATTGCAGTACCCAGTGAGTTCTTTGAGCATCCTGATAACCAGTGTTTTGAACTCTGCATCTGATAGGTTGGCTATCTCCGTTTCGTTTAATTGTTTTTCCGGAGTTTTGTTCTGTTCTTTCATTTGGGCCATATTTCTTTGTCTCCTCAATTTGGTAGCCTTCCTGTGTTTGTTTTTGTGTATTAGGTAGAGCTGCTTTGACTTCCTGTCGTAGTAGTGTGGCCTATTTTAGAAGATTGGACCTGTATATTGTGTGGGGCAGAGCCTTAGGTATTCGCCAACCCATTTCACTATGTTGTGTCTCTGTGTGGGGGAAGGGTTTGGAGAGGGGACAATGCCCTTGCCTGGCTTCTAGAGTTTTACATGGGAGAAAGCTGTCTCCCAGCACTTACCCTGATGCCAGGCTCTTCATTTTCTCCCAGGACTTTAGCTGTTGCTCTAGTGCTGAATCCCAGAAGTGGATCTGCATTAAGTGCTTAGTCCTTGTGGGCCTTTTAAGAGGAGTCTCCTTATAATCTGGCAGTTTTTTCCACCACCCTAACTTCTACTGGTCTGTACAGCCAGAAGTTATGGGGATTTATCTTCCTGGTCCTGGAACCCTGGTCTGCTGGTTGGACTGGTTTGGGGCTGGGATCCCTCACTCCTGAGGTATCCCTCACAATTTTTATCCACCACTCATGAATGTGGTACCGCCTGTTCCACTCTCTCTCTATGCCATTCCTGTGGCTCCATGCCTCTCTGCTCTCTCCGCATCTCCCCCCCTCCTATCCATCTGGATGAATGTGGCTTCTTTAAATCCTTGGTTGTTGGACCTCCATATAGCTTGATTTTCTGACAATTCTGGGTGATACTGTTTTGTAGTCTAGTTGTAATTTTTTCTATAGCTGTGCAAGGAGGCGAAGCATGTTTTCCTATGCTTCCATCTTAACCAGAAGTCCTATAAAGTAATTGATTGTTATAGGCATACCTCATTTTATTGCGCTTGGCAGACATACATTGGCCTCCTGGTGTGAATATGTAGCAGAAAGGTTGAGGGTCTCCTTTGCCTGCCTAGTCTTTCCCCCTCCACCCAATCACCACCACCCTACCACCCTACAACCAAGAAGTTAATATCTCCAAGGAAGAATTGTGTCAATTGGGAAAAAGTAAAATAATGTTTATTTTTAAAATATCTTTATCCCAATTAAAGTTTTTTTATTTTACTAATTTTCTTTTAGAGAGAGGAAGGGAGGGAGAAAAAGAGGAAGAGAAACCTCAATGTGGAAGAGATTTGGTTGCATTACCCCAATTGGGGACCTAGCCTGCAACCCAGGCATGTGCCCTGCCTGGGAATCAAACTGGCCACCTCTCAGTTCACAGGCCAGTGGTTATTCTACTGAGCCACACCAGCCAGGGTTCTGTATCCCAATGAAATAGAATGTTTCTTATTCCTTTATTTATTCACTGGTATATATTTTTTACTATTTAAACTAATGATAGCAGAAGTAGGACTCAAGATAATCATTACAATTATTTTATATAGCCCTTTGAATATAAGTTATTAAGGCATTCCTTGATTTTTTCCATTTGGACATATAGGTCTTCAGAACAGCATCTAGAGTTTAAAAAATCAGTGATATCCTATTTCTATAGGCATTCTAGATCCAAATAGGAATTAGGCTAAATCTCCAGCCATTTTCTGTCTCAGCTTTACCTTTTCTTGTAAAAACAAATCAAACTACAACATACTTTGACTTGGTTAGTTTGAAATTTCTTAATTTTCTTTTCTTTTTTTTTTTTTTTGCTTAACAGGTATATATTTTCCCCCGGGCTGCCATCTTTCGTAGCGATGATGCACTCAAGGAATCAGCAAACATGCTGAATAACATGCGTGTCTACGGCACAGCCTTCTTAGTCCTCCTGGTGTTGGTGGTATTCATAGGCGTACGCTACGTGAACAAGTTTGCCTCACTTTTTCTGGCCTGTGTCATTGTGTCCATCTTGGCCATCTATGCTGGAGCCATCAAGTCATCTTTTGCCCCTCCACACTTCCCGTATGTGTCTGTCTCTCTACTAACCATTATTGTTGGGTAGTCATTGCCAGTACCTAATAATCTGATCATTTTTAAGTCAGAATTTTACAGTCTCTCTGAAATTTTCCTTTTGGATAGGTCAGGTGGACATCTAGGCAGCAAGCCTCCCAGCAGACTGCTTAGTGTGTTCATGTTGATCCTCTTCCTTGTGTCCCAAGCACAGAACTGGCAGCTGTCACTGTCATCTGGCCATAGAGACTTATAGAGGTTTTTTCAGAACCCTCTGACGATGATTGTGCATATTCGAAGTATTCGTGAGGGCTTTTCAAACAGTACAGTTATCGCCAGCAACCTTTATAAACTATTTAAATGTTGGATTCTTTTTACAAATGAAAAATCAGGAATCAAAGGAAACCTAAACTCCTACCTAAATATTTGTTAATTCATTACATTTTTAATTCTGTTAGTACCATAATGGACTTCCTAGTCATAAAATAAAGGAAAATAAATGTCATTACTTCCATTTATTTCTCTGTATTAAGTTATATTACGCACCATAAGTAGTTCAGGTACCTTAAAGTACATTTTTTGAAGTAGTAATGGGTGTGTGTTGCTGTGTGACTCACAGGTGTTTTCAATTACCTAGTAGCCTAGGGACTGAGCAGCACTGTTATTTGTAATCTTGTTACAGAGATCTCTTTGAAAAGACATCTGGTTCATCTAGGGATTAAATTCAGCAGTCCTGTGTTGATTTAACCTGATTACAGAAAAGTAGATGTTTTAAGATGAAGAATTGGTTTCATAGAGATTAAATTGCCCCAAAGTTAAGTAGCAGCAGAGCAATAACATGCACCCTGTGATTTTCTGACTCCTAGTCCAGTGTTTCTTCTATTGTGCTAAGTGATGTCAGCAATAGGTCCCATCATACCTTTTTAATCTGCTCGTCTGTGGACTGCAGAGCAGCTGAAGATCCTTTTAGAGTCATAAAAATGGCTGCCTCTGGCTATATCACACCTTGTAAAATTCCGTTTGCCTCTCATTCTCCTTTGATGCTTCTCTTTTGTGGTGGCTAAAAAGTCATAATGTGTGGCATTTTCTTTAAAATATCCCAGCAAAATAAGGCAAAAAACCTAGAGGAAGGCATGAAACAAGACTGGGAAATATTGAAAGTTATTGAAGCAGAGTAATGGGTACATGGTTCATTGTGTATGCTTGCTGTCATTTTGCAGATTTTAAAAGTTGCTTTGTTCCTCTTGAAAGGTATTTTAACCGTGGGTGTATTATTCCTTTGTTCATATTTAAATCTCCGGGTTAAAGAAAAAATAAAATCAGCAATGAGTATTCGTATTATCCTTAAATACCCTCACTCCCACTGGGTCCAGGCTTAAGTTCAAGAACAGTTTTCTCTTAGGCCACTGAGGTATGTGCTTTTGAACTCTAGCCAAGCTGTCTTCCTCCAAACAGGAGCCAGAGGTTTGACCTTTAGCCAAACATTTTCAAGGGTTTTATTATAAACGTAAGGCTTTTTTCTAGGCCAAAAATAAAATTAGGGGAATTTTTTTTTGTAACAGAAAAGGACCCTGTGATTCTTTTAGACCTAACAATCGGTTCATAGCCTAGAAATTTTGGGAGATGAGTCAGCACAGTGTATTCAGACAGTCCTTCTCTTTGAATTTTGTCACTACCCCCTGCCATCTGTTTGACCTCGTGCAGACTAGTCTCCCTAAACTTCAGTTCCTCCATCCACAAAATTGAAATAATACATATTTTGTGAGATTTCTTTAAGGATTAAATTGGCAGAAAATGTAAGTCACCGTTTACAGAGCTAGTCAATGAATAGTTTTTTTCCTATCCATGACAGTGAAAGTCTTAGAGTTTTACTGTTTACTACTCACTAACCCATTTTTTAAATCTCTTTTCTTTGCTTCACTTTCCTCCCTGTTTGTCGTTCCTTAGGGTCTGCATGCTGGGCAACCGCACCCTTTCCTCAAGACACATTGACGTTTGCTCGAAGACCAAGGAGACGAACAACGTGACAGCACCGTCCAAGTTGTGGGGCTTCTTCTGTAACTCCAGCCAGTTTTTCAATGCCACCTGTGATGAATATTTTGTTCACAATAATGTCACATCAATCCAGGGCATTCCTGGATTGGCTAGTGGTGTCATTACAGGTAATTTGGGAGGTTTGGGGTCAAGATTTCCCTTTTTCTCTGAGGAAAATGGGCTTTGCTATCTTAGACTCTTTTGTAGTCCATGAAGACTCACTGCCAGGGGTCACTTCCCCCGTCAGCCCAGCATACAACTCTTAATTCAACATCTTTTTGCTTTTCTATTAGTGAATTTATCCTTTTTCAGGACTCCCTAAAAGTGTTGTCTGTTAAAAATTACCTCCCTTTGAGAACAGAGCTGAGAAAATCACTTTTTAAACTAGAATAAGATAATAAAATATTCTTTATGTTATTGTAAAATTGCTAATGTTCTTCCTGCGGTGACACCTGGAATAGACTATTTTAGCGTCACCACATCCACATGTGTCTTTTCCTAACTTAGCAAAATTTCTGAAACTTTCCTTAAGTGACTTCTGTTTTAAATGTTTGGTCCACAAATTCTTTGCATGTAAGCAAGTTTACGCTAAGAAACAGCATTGATAACTAATAAAAAAAAAATAGGCTTTGTGGGGCATTTAGCTTTAGTCTGCTTAAGTTTTACTAATTTGCACTAGCACTTGACTTGTATGTTCCAAAGCATTTTGCCAAATTGTATTTGAACCAGACGAGAAAGGGCATTGGTTTTTTATTTACATGGGCTTTATTGTACGAAATGCATGTGCATATATATGTGCTCTTAGAAGCAAATACACCTTTAAAAACTGTGTAAATGAGGAGTCTGATTTAGAAAATCATTTGGGTAGAAAATGATCTAATTCTCTTCTTTCCTTAGTGCTGCTGCTTAAATCCCCCTTTTTCCTACTGCAGAGAATCTTTGGAGTAATTATCTACTGAAGGGAGAGATCATCGAAAAGCCCTCCGCCAAGTCTTCTGATGTCTTAGGCAACTTAAACCACGAGTATGTCCTTGTTGACATTACCACCTCCTTTACGCTTCTGGTGGGGATCTTCTTTCCCTCTGTCACAGGTGAGCATTTGGGCTGCTGTCTATTTTAGAAGCTGTCAGACACAAGGAATGATTTTTCTCAGGAGACAAAATTATGTTCTCGGAGTTCCTTGATTTGTGTTTAGTATCAGTATGAATATCAAAGTGTCCAGGAATTCAAGAAGTTAACTTGTTCTTTTTTCCTTCCCTAAAGGCATCATGGCTGGATCAAACAGATCTGGAGATCTGAAAGATGCTCAAAAGTCTATTCCCATTGGCACTATCCTCGCCATCCTGACCACCTCCTTTGTCTGTATCCTTTTCATGGACCCAGCCTGAGTCTTAGTTATAGGAACATCCAGAGGAGCTAGGGTGATTAGTGTTTTTGTCCTGGTAAGAAAGATATCTTTTCTACCACTTCATTTCTCACCAGATAATCTACCCACCTCATCTTTAAAATGCAAGAAAGGAAAGGATTCATAGGATTAGTAAATGTAGAAGCTAATTTTACTGATAGAAGAAGTATCCTGAGTGTCTACTTTCTACCTCATTTTAGAGGGTGAATGTCAGTTTCCTTGACTCCCAATATGATAGATTTAAGCAATGTTGTCCTTTTTGGCGCATGTATTGAAGGTGTTGTTCTCAGAGACAAGTGAGTAGTTGATTTCCTTGTAATAACTGTGTCTGTCTTCTATCATGTCTGATCATCCCACACAGCCCCAAGACTCAAAACTCAAAGCCCAATCTGAAGTATCTAATATCATGACTAACAGTTAGGAAATATATGTAGTCTGTGGTTCCCAAAAAAGATTAGTGAATAGTAAGGGCCAGTATGTTGTTAAAAATAGGTGAAATGCAAAAAAATAAAAATGTGAAATGCAATGAATATAGCTCTTCAATGAAGTCGTGAATTTGTCTGAACAACAAGGACTTTCTGTACATTAAGGGCTCTTGGAACACCAAGACCGAAAGTAAGGAAGGCAAGTGCAAGAAAACTGTCACGTGTCTCTAGCATCTCCGCTATGAGACCTAAGTATGTATCTGTTTGACGTTCCAAATAAACGCATGAAACTTTCTTCATTTCCTTCATGAAGGCTGCTAAGTGTTTTTCCTTACCTCTCACTTATGAATATAAAATGTGTTTTTGCAGGAAATTCCTAGAAAAATCTTTCCCTGAAACCTGCTGTATCTCTGTCTCGTTTTCCCTGTCTTGGGTCGTTAATAGTCTCACCATTTACCCCTTTCACAGAAACTCAGGTGTCATCTTAGACTTTTTTCCACCACTTCCCTCATCTAATTATGTATTTTCTAGGCCCTGTAAATTCCACCTTTATCTTAATAGATCTTATTATTTCCACTATTCTTTTTCCCCATCATTTTGTATAGGGCTTCAGGGTCTTTTGTAATAGTCACCCCTTTGGTTTTACCACCTTCTAATAATTCTTTTTCCCCTGCTGCCGCCAGAATGATTTTTCTGAAACACAGAATTTGGTCACGCAAACCTTCCTGCTTCAGAGCCCGTCGAAGTCCTTGAAAACCCATTACTTTGCTGTGGTCCTGTCTGCCTTTTTCTAATCTCATCTCCTGCCATTCCATCATCAACTCCCTGTGCTCCGTAGCTTAAATGGACCTTGTTTCACACCTCCATCCCTCCACACATTTATGTGGTTTCCTTTCCTCAGAATGGGTTATTCCCACCTGCCAGGCTCATTTTCACCCTCTAAGAGTAGACTAGGTGTCTCCTATCCTATGAAGCTTTCCCAGACTCAGATGTATCCTTCCCAAACAGAGGTGACCACTCCTCCCTTTGTTCAACCACTATATTGAACATGCTGTATTATCACACGTACCGTATTGTATGGTAACTACTAGATTGAGTTCTTTGAGGGCAGGAACCCTAACACAGGCATACCTAATTTCACTGTACTTTGTAGGTACTGAGTTTTTTACAAATTGAAGGTTTATGGCAACTGTGTATCGAGCAAGTATATCAGTGCCATTTTTCCAGTAGCATTTGCTCACTTTGTGTCGGTCACATTTCGGTAATTCTCATAATTATTTCAAACTTTCTCATTATTATATTTGTTTTAATGATCTGTGATTAGTGATCTTTGATGTTACTATTGTAATTGTTTTGGGCTACCCCAAACCATGTCCATATAAGACTGCTACCTTCATAAATATTCTGTGTGTTCTGACTGCTCCGTTGACCGGCAATTCCCTCATCTCTCTCCCTCTCCACAAGCCTCCCTATTCCCGGAGACACAACAACATTGAAATTAGGCCACACAGTACCTCAGCAATGGCTTCTATGTATTCAACTGAAAGAGTCACATGTCTCTCACTTTAAATCAAAAGCTAGAAGTGATTAAGCTTAGTGAGGAAGACATGTCAAAAGCTGAGATAGGCTGAAAGCTAGGTTTCTTGTACCAGTCTAAAGTTATTTCCAGAATAAATTTCCCCATTCTTATTTCTCTCTCAGGTTTGGGGATGCTGTGAAAGGGAATCTGGTGGTAGGTACCTTATCTTGGCCGTCCCCATGGGTGATCGTTATTGGCTCCTTCTTCTCAACATGTGGGGCTGGCCTTCAAAGCCTCACAGGTGCACCGCGGCTGCTGCAGGCAATAGCAAAGGATAACATCATACCCTTTCTGAGGGTGAGTGACCTTTTTTATGCCCTCTTCCTTTTTTCTCAAGTCTTATGAGAAACAGTGTGGTCTTTATAGGCTTAGAAATTACTAGATCATGTAATATGAAGATATGTAGGTTTTTATTATAATATAAATTCGTAGTATAAGTTTATATGTGAGTTGAATAAAGGTGTTTAAAAGATAGTACAGTTGTAACAGTATTACCTTCAGATATTATCTATAGATATCGAAAACTGTAGCACTGACTCAGACACTCCCCGCGCTCCTATACCTGATGTTCCCCTTCTTTATACAGGTTTTTGGTCACAGCAAAGCCAATGGGGAACCTACCTGGGCTTTACTTCTGACTGCTGCCATTGCAGAGCTGGGAATCCTTATTGCTTCTCTGGATCTTGTGGCCCCGATTCTTTCCATGTAAGAGCCAGTTATTGTCTTTACTTATTCTTGCTTGTGCAGTGTATAGTACATGTTGATTTCCATCAGCATTAAACAGTAGTGATAACAGAGCAAGCCAAGTACAGGTGTAATTTCACCTAAACAATAAATATTCCCGAGAAGTTTCATGTATGGCTAATTGCCATAATTTCTTCCTACCATATAACTCCAAATGTTCTTTGCCTTCATTTCTGACCATTATCAATTGGTGGTAGCATTTACTACTCCTGTTAGCTTTTTTCATTCAGCTGTGCCTTACTGATAACTTACTACCTACAGGGCATTGGGCATCATCCTGGGAATACAAGGATGAAGGAAGTGATGGTAGATGAAGGAAGCAGTGATCCCTCAGAGTGTGATGAACACTGTGGTAAAAGTGTACACTGAGTGCTATGAGGCTCTTGAGTGAGGCATCTAAATGGACTGAGACTCCAGAAAGGTGTTCTGGAGGAAATGACACTTGTCTCTTGAAGGACTGGTTATTTGCTAAGCACCAAAGGGGTGAAAGGTATTCCAGGCAGAGGATGTGTGTGAACGAATTGAGGAATGAAATAATGCAGCACATCCAGAGAGCTGAAAGCAGTTAGGCTCTGATGGAGTAGAAAGTGCATGTTGGGGAGCATCAGACCAGAGAAGCAGGTAGGGCCAGATCACGGAGTACCTGGAACTTTCACCTGGAAGAAGGGGGTAACACTTTAAAAACAAAGTGATTATATTTATGTTTTAGAATGATCAATTTGGTATAAAACATAGATTAGAAGTAAGCTAAAATTGAGCTAGGAATGCCAATTGGAAGCTTATTTAATTAGCAAAGAAGCAATGAGAGTCTGAACTAAGGTAATAGTGGTGGAGATTTTTATTTATGTATTTTTTTAAATGATTTTGTTTATTTATTTTTAGAGGGGAAGGGAGGGAGAAAGAGATGGAGGGAAACATCAGTGTGTGGTTGCCTCTCACAAACCCCTTACGGGGGACCTGGCCTGCAACCCAGGCATGTACCCCAACTGGAAGTCGAACCAGCAACCCTTTGTTTCCCAGGCCGGCACTCTGTCCACTGAGCCACACCAGCCAGGGTAATGGTAGAGATTTTTAAGTATGCAGAATCCATAGGACTCAATAAGTGGATTTGGAACAAGGATGAGAAAAAGGAACTCCTGGGTGAAGAGTGGTTGTGTCATTCCTGAGAGAGAACATAAGAGAGTCAGCAGGTTTGTGGGGAGAATTTACGTTTCTCTACTTGATCGTCTTAATCAGAAGTTAGAGGGTTAGAACAAAGACTTCAATACAGCTAAAGTATTTAAAACAGCCTCTGAGGAATCATCTTACAGTAATAATTATTTCTCTTTATTATTCTGCTAGGTTTTTTCTCATGTGTTACCTCTTTGTGAACTTGGCATGTGCCTTGCAGACATTACTTCGAACGCCCAACTGGAGACCCCGATTCCGCTACTACCACTGGTAAGTTTGCTTAAAAACTTCTTTCTCACTCCCAGATTTGGAGCGAGCCCACCATTGAACTTAGAAAACTAGGAGATTCTGGGATCTTGATATAATTTTTTCCTTGGCTAGCTATTTCAACTTTCAGTGCTCACCTGAATTCCCATCCTACTACCATGTTTTTCATGTAATGCTTTATAATGATTGATAACACCCACATGTGAATAAAGACCTAAACTAGGAAATAAATATTTTCATCCTGCTTCATTCTTAGGTTAAAACAACTTTCCCTTTGCATTCTCTTTTTCCATTTCCCTCTTAGCTAAGCACTAGACTCCTCTGCTTTCTATCTGTGCCCTTGTATTCTCACTGTCAAGCTCTCTTCCGTATGAAAATTCCCTTTAGTAGTTAAAAGTATGAGCTGTGGAGTGCAATGACCTAAGTTGAAATGGCAGCTCTACTATTTCCTAGTTTTGTGACATTCAACAAAACACATAACCAAAAAATTTCTTTTTACTGTTTGTAAGTGGGACTAATAGTATTACCTACCTCAAAGGGTTGTTTCTGAGATACTCTAAAGCACTTAGCACGGTGCTTACTGTGTACTAAAGTGCTCAGTGAACCGCTGCTGTCATGTTCCAGTCTCCTCGGTCCTGAAGGAGCCATCGTGTTTTTAGCTACCACGCCATCTCTTTCCCATGTCTTTTCTCTCACAGCTAAAAGTTCTTTAATATATCCTGTATGTACTTGTTCTCTAACAATGCTGTATTTGCATTAAATTCTAATCTCCAGATTAGCAGCTCTCTTATTTATTCTTTGAAACAAATTGCAGAGCTAAAAAGTTCATGGCACAGAACTTTAGTAAATGTAGTTGTCTTATTCATTGTTACTGCATTTTACTCAAGTTCTGTCTACAGTGGTCTCACCACAGTTTAAAAGCCCCTGTAGTGCAGGCTTCTTCTTTAGCTACTTAGAAGAACACTTTTTTGTTTGTGTTTTTGTTTTCATTTTTCTAGGGCCCTTTCTTTCATGGGAATGAGTATCTGTCTGGCTTTGATGTTCATTTCTTCCTGGTATTATGCCATCGTAGCTATGGTAATAGCTGGTATGATCTACAAGTACATTGAGTACCAAGGGTGAGTCTGTGGATTTGACCTTGATCACTGCTAAAAGTGTCAACACTGGCTAGTTGGTTAGAGCCAACCCAAAGATGATCGTATTAGGATACAGATAACTTTATTCATAACTAAATTTTGTACCCCTGATGATTCTCTAAACCATCCTATAGACACAGCTTTTCATCACAAGGGCAACCTGTTGAGAAAGTGTGAATGGATTTATAAAAAAAAGTAACTTAAAGGACATATTCAAATAATAATGAGTATTAAACAAATTATAACACAAATATAAATAGCTCTTTAGCCAAGGGATCTCTCTGAAATTAAAAAGAAGTTAGTTCTGAATAACTTTGTAACAACTAAGACTTGATGAACAATTTACAAAAATCAGCAATACATAACACTGACACAGAAGATTACATTGAATAAACATTTCCCATTATTTTCAAAATAAACTTTGGGTCTGTATTAATTTCCCAATTCAAATTGCTATTTTACACTATTGCTTTTAAATAGTTACACAGAAGGACGAGTGAGTGACCCTTCCAGCCTTTGTTCTTCACTGGGGTGCAGTACAGTCTGTTGAGGAACATTAGTGGTGATCTGCTTACAGGGGGCTTATTATGTTAGTAAAGAGCATTATGTAGATCATTAATATGAGTTTTAATCTTCTCCCCTGTGCACATGTGACTTTAGATTCAGAAAAAATAAACTTAATTTTTTGAAATTGTACTTGCTGTGGTTTAAATCTGTTCCTGCTCTTTTCTCCTTTTCCTTCCAGAGCTGAGAAAGAATGGGGTGATGGTATCCGTGGGCTGTCCCTCAGTGCAGCTCGGTTTGCTTTGCTTCGCCTGGAGGAAGGGCCTCCACACACTAAAAACTGGAGGTAAAGAAGGGGTGGGAGGAGAGCAGAATGGGTGAAAGGGGTCAAATATATGGTAGTGGGTAGAAACTAGACTTGGTGGTGAGCATTCAATAGCATATACAGATATCTAATTAGAATGCAGTGTACCTGAAGTTTGTATGATGTTATTAATCAGTTACCTCAGTAAAAAAAATTTAATACAAATAACCGACTTTTAGGAAGAGAATGGAACAGAGCTTTAACGGTGTTTGGTGTGTAATTGCCCACAGAAATGTGTGTGTCGTTGATACAGGATAAGGAAATCCTGTCGCTCAAGGAATTGGTGTAAGGGACCTGTTTTGAACTGTCCCATATCCTTGATTTCTATTTTTCTTCATGTGATTTATGATCTAGATTTTGACAGTTTTTATTCTTCCTTGAAGATTGATCAATTTGAGATAATACTGGAAGGATTTGAAATAATTCTATACTCTTGTGATTTCTTCTAATCTCTTCCTTCTGTCAAATTACATGTTTTATATAGATCTCCTGCATGAAGGGATAGAATTGTCATTCTGTTCCCCTAACCCCGTGTTTTCTCACCCACACCACACCCCTCACTCCTACTCCACCCCCACCAATTTCTTTACAGGCCTCAGTTGCTCGTGTTGCTGAAACTAGATGAAGACTTACACGTCAAGCATCCTCGCCTCCTCACCTTTGCCTCACAGCTTAAAGCAGGAAAGGGTCTCACTATCGTGGGCTCTGTCATTGTGGGGAACTTCCTGGAGAACTACGGTGAAGCTTTAGCTGCTGAACAGGTAAGAGTCGAGCCTTATTGACTCAGTGGAATTTAGCTTAAGGCTTTGTGATGTTAAATATTAAGATCTCAGATATCTGAGTTAATCCCTTTCCTGAGTGATCTAGGGTATTTCCCTCTGAATGCTGTCTTTTGAACAATCATATTCTCCCAAATAATAAGATGAGCCAGAATATAGTAATGTATTCTTTCTTCTTATTTAAAGCATTACTAAACTATAAGATTATTGAGGCTAAGCACTATTTCCAGAAGACTCCAAACATTAACTCATCCCTGAGAGAGTCATGTAAATAAATCTGTCCTTTGGAATATGGAGATGATTTTTCTCAATCTTGTGTCAACAAGGAAAAATGAGCAATCTTTCCTCCCATTTACTAATCTGCATGGTATCATGAGCAAGATTTCTTTGCTACTTCTGATTAGCTTCCTTAATAGTAAAGTTCTCCCCGGAGAAGAAAGTAGTTTTCACTCTAATTCTTCTTATAAATAATAGAATTAACCCTTTGTTTAAAGAAATTTTCAGTTACATTTCAAAATTTTTACTGTATTTCATTTTGAAATGCTTTGAAACCTTAAACACTAGAAATGCTGTATTAGTCCAGAATGATGGTAAAAATAAATAAAATGCACAGGATTGGAAATCAAGAGACTGTATAATATCCGAGCTATACTGCTAACTTACCCTGTTCCTTTGGGAAAATCCTATCCATTTTCCACATCATTACTCTCTTCACCTTTCCACCAACAGGGTAGAGAAAGAGTAAATGAAATATCATCTCAAGTGGACTAAATGGTAATAGAAAAAAAATACAATAAAGATTAAATCAAAAAAAGAAATATTACCTCCAAATTGGCTTGAATAAGTAAAAGAATAGTAAAGCAAATACAAATATCATCAATAATCACCATTAAAATGTCAAAAAAGAATATGGAAATAGGAGAGACAAAAAAGAAAACATACCTGAAAAAATTCTAAAGCAAACCTGAATTATCAGATTAAATTTCTAGTAATACAAGTCCAGGTATGCCTGCCTGAGGAAGGAAGATCGTGGTCACACCCAGGTCAATTAAGAAAGAATAATGGCGATTCATTTTGTGAAGATCCCTATTGTCAATTTTTGGGGTATGTTAAGGGAAAAAAAACAAAACAGAGAAAAAGACAGAGGAACTACATGTGGACAGCCACCTGTACATATAGTTAGCCCTTAGCAAATAAGGCAAAGGATCATGAAATTTCATTGGGATGACTTTCACTTTTAGACTTTTCTGTAGGAGATAGGGTCTTGGGCGGAGTTTGGAAAGAGGAAGGAAATTAAGGAGTAATAAGTAAAAAGGTCCAGGATGAAGCAATTCAATACTGAAGTTATATCTCTCTTTCAGACCATAAAGAACCTAATGGAGGCAGAGAAGGTAAAAGGGTTCTGCCAGCTGGTGGTGGCTGCCAAGCTGAAAGAGGGCATTTCCCACCTCATCCAGTCATGTGGCCTTGGAGGCATGAAACACAACACGGTGGTGATGGGATGGCCTAATGGCTGGCGCCAGAGTGAAGATGCTCGGGCTTGGAAGACTTTTATTGGTACAAAGCACTTTTCATACTATCCCACAGGCCCCAGGAGGGGATGCAGTTAAATACTGTTATCCTAACCCCATCCCCTAGCCTCCTAAGTAGAGACTATGCCCTTGCTGAAGTGTGGTCTTATAAGGGCACCTAAATAACCACTAGTAGTAATAACCTTATTCTACTTACCCCCTCTAGCCTTATATTATGTTCATGAATTTTTATCTCTGTCAAGTCTTATGTTAGGAATTATGTCTAAAATTGACATTTTCATTTGTGAGTTTCCACGTTGAGTTCTCTTAGGAATTGCAAGGATTGACCCTCAGCTTCAAAATCTCCCAAATTCACATATCCCCCCTTAGAAATGTAGTAAACAGAATATATCTAGTAATATACATCGTGGCATTCAATCTTATTCTGTTAGCTTTTTTTTTTTTTTTCAGTGATTTTTTTGTTAATTGCTGAGGTACAACCTACTATGTAAATAGGACACTTGCTCAAAGAAATGTAAAGGAACATGCTTTCCTATCATGGTAGGAAACAGGGCATTCTCGAGGCTTCTTCTCTGCTAATCCTGATTCTCTCTTTTTTTCTCCCTAGGCACAGTTCGAGTGACAACTGCTGCCCACTTGGCCCTGCTAGTGGCGAAAAACATCTCGTTCTTCCCCAGCAACGTGGAGCAGTTTTCTGAGGGCAACATCGATGTGTGGTGGATAGTGCACGATGGGGGGATGCTCATGCTGCTGCCGTTCCTGCTTAAACAGCACAAGGTGTTTCAGACTTCTAAAGCCTTTCTCCCTCAACCTCTGTCCTGTTTATTAGATAAATTATTCCTCTCTCATTACATAGTGTTGGGGCTTAGCATTAGAAGAGTTGGGGATTATTCTTGGCTCCCCCATGATAACTAGTTTCAACCCTATGGGAAATACTGTCTTTGTGGTTGATGTTTACCTATCTCCAAATTAAATTATGTACATTAATAGCTCTATATGAGCCCTTGGAAAAAACATTAACAAGTAAACACATCCTTTAATAAAAAAAAAGACCAGCCCTGGCCAGATAGCCCAGTTGGTTAGAGCGTCATCATGATAACTCCAAGGCTGCGGGTTCAATCACCAGTAAGGACACATAAAATAATCACCCAATGAATGAACAGATAGGTGGAACAGCAAGTCAGTGTTTCTCTCTCCTTCTGTCCCTTTGTCAGTCTCTCTCTAAACTCAATAAATATATAAGTTAATTTTAAAAAAGACCAAAGTCTCAAATTTTGGAAATTCAAGGGAGTATGTGTGTGTGTGTGTGTGTGCAACAAACTGAAATTTTAACCAATAGTCTATATGCATGATGTCATCAATATGCTATCTGAATAAAGCATCCTCTTAATGTACCACATGCCATCTTTTCCTTTTTGCCAGGTGTTTTCTTGTTATGAAATTAAGAACTCCTTAAAACATTATTTAATGTGCTCCTCAGTCAAACTCTTGACCTAATACAAAAATGTTGCAAGTAGGAAGCTAGGAACAATACCCTGATAATAGCAAGATGTCCTTAGGTAAAAGTGTCTTGCATTTTAAGAAATAGCTCACTTTTGCCTTCTTACATCAAATTTTCCATGTATGTGTGGTACTTTCTCAGGTATGGCGAAAATGCAGCATACGGATCTTTACAGTAGCCCAACTAGAGGACAATAGTATTCAGATGAAGAAGGACCTGGCCACCTTCCTGTATCACCTGCGCATTGAGGCAGAGGTGGAAGTGGTGGAGATGGTAAGAAAGCTGAGTCTGAGATCAAAGAAAACCCCCTTCCTCCCTCCCCCATCCTGTCTTCCTAGTACCTTTTTTGGTTTGGGAAATTGTTTAGCTGCAAATATGTATCAATCCCTTAGTTCCAATACAATCCTAATATATTGATCCAGATAAGTATATTGTATATGTGATATGTGTTTGATGGTTTTTTAATTTTGTTTTCTTCTTTGTTACATAGCCGTCAAATTTCTGTCAGATTCTTGTCTGCTTAATATAATTTCATTGTTTTCATTAATATAGTCATGCTAAAATCACAGACACTTTTCAATAACTCAGCAGTATTTTCTTAAAAGGCTAGTGTTTGTGTTTTGTATTTTATGGAAACACATATATAGTGGTTAGATTATGGAAAAGATTCTCACGGCTTCTGGATTTGTTCTACAATCCACAATATTGTGTTTATGTAGCTGAATGACTAAACAAAATAGGGATGAATCTTAGGTCGATATTGTGATACTTTCTCTGGTTTAATTTAGTGAGTAGGAATGAAAATGGGTGGTTCATCCTTCTTTCTCCTTTGTGCTTCCTGCCCACTCTGCTGTTTGTGGCAGCATGACAGCGACATATCAGCTTACACTTATGAGCGCACTCTGATGATGGAGCAAAGGTCCCAGATGCTCCGGCACATGCGACTCTCCAAGACAGAGCGGGACAGAGAGGTAGGACCAAGCTCGCTGCACTAATCTAATCCTGGCCCTGTGAAGTCTGTCACCGAAGGGGATGATACCGTGTTGTTTTTATGAGATGACAGATTCTTTCCTTCCGCTGTATCACTTATCCCACTTCAGTCACCTATCGTTACAAAATAATTGAAAGATGAAGCATGAGAGAAATTTGGGTATAGAGTCAGGTTGTGTTGGGCCTTCCGCAGGCACAGTTGGTAAAAGACCGGAATTCAATGCTGCGATTGACCAGCATTGGCTCTGATGAGGATGAAGAGACAGAAACTTATCAGGAGAAGGTGCACATGACTTGGACAAAAGACAAGTACATGGCATCCCGGGGGCAAAAGGCCAAGTCAATGGAAGGATTCCAAGACCTGCTTAACATGCGCCCGTAAGTTTTCCAGCTCATAAGCTTATTACATAACATAAACCCTAGTCAGTGCAACAGATGTGACTCTACCAGGATATTCATTTCACCCCAGATCCAGCCATCTCTCTTTTGTTTGCCTATGCATATCAGCTACCAATTAACATTATATACAAGCTAACCACTGCTCTTCTCTGTACCGTGTTCCTGGTGTAAAACAAGCAAATATAGAGTGAAAAAACCCGAGATATTAATATTATAAGGAAATTGTTTTGTTCATTACATTTTTCATACTCAAAGCAAAAAAGCTCTGTATGTCAAGTTTTTTAAGGTTGTTGACTACATGCCTAATTTTCTGTTTGCCTTGACCACCTGACCTTCTTCCCCCTCCCTACCTCCCCTTTCCCTCCCCAGGGACCAGTCCAATGTGAGGCGAATGCACACAGCAGTGAAGCTCAATGAGGTTATAGTTAACAAGTCCCACGAAGCCAAGCTGGTTTTGTTGAATATGCCAGGGCCACCCCGAAACCCTGAGGGTGATGAAAACTGTATCCTTTTCAAGAGTGGAGCTACCAGTAAGGGAAATATGAGCTTGTTTTTAGTGAGACTACTAGATAACTGTAAAAGTCCTTGTCTCTGCCAACATTTCCTTCTTGAGGAGGGAAGACTTTTAAAAGTCTTAGGCAAGGGTTCTTCTTACAAAGCAGTGAGATTAACATTCTTTTAGAGAGTTGGGAGTATAATATGTTCTCTCGGAACCCTAAAGGCTTTTTAGGTGCTATATTTCAACATTACATCTGCTATCGTGTACAGAACCCTTTCCGACGGTCTTAGAGATGGAATACCCACATCCTTTCTTTGTTTCGGGCTCTACGCACTCACAGAGCCTCTTTCTTTTGGGTGGTGTGAGGGCAGAAGCAGTTGAAGTGGACCCTCCTCTGAAGGAAAAAAGAGAGAGAAGGGTTCTTTCTCATACTCTGATCCCAGAAATTTTGTGGGACCGCCTCAGCACTGCAGTGGTGCTGACGGGCCCATTCCCACCAGTACCACTAAGGGAGAGAGATGTTTAAAAAAGCAAAAAAAAATTTCTGCCCTGGCAGAAAAATTCGACTTGAGCAGCTTCACTTAGAAATTACTTGGGTTCTCTCCAGGATTCTTAACAAGCTGCCCTGTTGTGGCTTTTCCTTTTTTTTCCTCCTGGCTTATTTTGCTACATAATAACACATTATTTGTGGGTTTCCCCCATTTAAAAAAAAGCATTTAGAAAAAAATCTACCAAGTGGGAGTCTTTTTTTTTAATTGTTAGAATTTGCCATAGTCTTTTTATTATTCCTACCAGAACAATCCATTGTAGCATCCACTTGGTTTCCCAAAGACTTCCCATCAATGAATATTCCATTGCAAAATAAAGCAAAAATAAATGAAAATAAATAAATATATTGCCACTGTATGTCATGCACTACCACTATCGGTTATCAAGTCCTTTCAATGTAAGTAGACTAGATTCGCATCTCTGAGAGAGTGTTTCCCAGAACTGCTTCTGGTACAAAATTGTTTATCAGTCAGGCCTAAGAAAAACAGAAACCACTCTAGAAGGGCTTAAGTACCTACAAAACCTAATTAGGGAACTAGGGTGTCATAGAACCACTGGAAGTCTTATACATGCAAAGGGACTAGATCCCTGGATTAATTCATAGGGTGAAGTTTACTTACAGTCTTATAATTCTGAGTCTGGAGTAAGTAAAACAAGCATGTTGACTTTATAGCTGTGTAATCAGATAAACTCTTATAAGATTACACTTAGGATAAGCCAGGGTGTAAAGTGTGCTCTTTTGCTTATTTGTCTCCTTAACTAATTCTGAAGACATGGAGTTCCTTGAAGTGCTCACTGAGGGACTAGAGAGAGTCCTTCTTGTGCGAGGTGGTGGCAGCGAAGTGATCACCATTTATTCATGATCTCCTCCTGAGTGGCACTGCTTGGCCTCATCTCTCCTAAAAGGCTGCCATCCTCCATGGAAGTGCCAGCTCTTCACTACCGTCCCCACCAACTAGAGGCCTGTGTTCTGTACACCTCCCCTGAATGAACTCTTGATGAGCTGAACCTCAAGAACTTGTGCAAAAAAGTAAAAATAGTTCTGCTCTTTGCTCCCATATGATCTGCTGTCCTTACAAAAGAATCAAATACTCCCTCAACATTAGAAAAATGGTCAAGTCCTAAAGCCATGTTTGTACCAGTTGAAGGCAAGTTAGAATTAACAAGCTAACCCAATAAAATTAATTGGCAGAAAGGGTACTAGAAATTCAACTGAAGACGAAAAGCAAGGAATAATCCAACATCAAAGATAAGTCTTGGAAGTCATGGTTCCTTGATAACACCATGAGGGTAGCAGAGAAATACTAAGGGGTTCATGGTCAAGTATATGGAAACCTAACATCCTGGTGAAGAAACCTGTAGCAAGCCAAGATGAAAACTTTTTCGTGCTAATTGTCTTGAGTGTGTGCACTGTTTCCAGGACTCTGATTTTACATTAGGGTACTGATGCACAAAACTGAAACATGGCTACAGCTTCTACCACGTCCTCCCAAACAAGATTTCCCCCCGAATACCCGGTTTAAGTACACATACTGGGCTGCTGTGTTTCAGCTGTTGGTTTCTCAAAGCCCACTCTGTGGTTAAGATTGTAATACAGGCAGTGTTACCATGGAAATTGTTTTTAAACAGTGGAGTAAAAGTTATCTCTTTCAAATGGCCAAACTAAGGAAATTCTAAAGATAGCTATTAAGATTTACTGAAATATAATCTGGTTACATAAGTGACATGGACAAAACATACAAGCTGTTATCTAAGCTTTGTAGATGATGATGCATATTGACCAATGGGCTCGCCTTTGCTTCTCCCTTTTATGCCCTCTGGGTTAGTAGGCACAGGTCAAAAATCATACAAACACTAAGAAGACTGGCTAAAATTCTTCCCCAAAAGGTGTCTATCTTTTAAAGGGGAAACCCAGCAATGGAATTGGAAGTTCCTGAGCCATACTCCTTCCATAGTGCCAAAGTTACTGGGATGCTGCTGCTCCGCTTACCTGCTTCACTAAAGTGGCATACAGTCGGCGTTGGCCTATTTCAAGAAACTTTTCCCACAAAGAATCCTGTGGACTCATTTCTAAAGCCATAGTGAAGACTTGAGGTACTCACCTAAATGCCCAGAGATGCACATTTCCCTTTCAGTTTTATTCTTTATTCTGAGTGCAGAAACTTGGCTCTAACCTAGAGATCGTCCAAGCCAATAGTCTTCTCCTATTCCAGTTTTGTTTTTAGGGGCTTTAAGTGTGTTACAGAAATACGTATGCAAGCTTAGCTTTTTATTTGCTCATTTACTGATCACAAAACACCCAGCTTTGAAGCATAGGGAAATTACCCTGTGTGACTAAGTGGTAATTTCAAATATATGAGGTCATTTCTTTTACAGGATAGGTTATTTAGAGAAACTATTTGCCTATATTTATGGCTGCTTTTGAATTTCACTTTATTGATCAATAGTGCCACTTTTTGATTACCCAATAGGATATGGAACAAGCTGACCTAGGTGCCAGCAGACTCTTCATTTGACCCTTACAGAGAAAACCCATCAATATGGCTTAAGAAATTGAGTCATTTCCATTTGTTCCTTTTGCTTTTTCTTTCAACCTCCAGGCCCAGTCAGGATAGCAAAGCAGACAGAATGTCTTTATTCTGCTCCTTCCTGCAGAGGGTGGAAGCATTGTTTACAACTTCCATTGCAACACTCCATTGCTCAGTTGAGGATAGGTTCCCCGGGACCCAAAATATTGAAGCTCCACACTCTAAACGTCAGCCTGCCCGGGAATTCCTCTCCATTTACAGACCCTCTGGCCTAAGCTATATATATACATATATACACACACATGTATATATTGCATATAGAAAAAGTATGGGCTGAAGTTGGTTAGTTCTAAGTTTTTTGTGGTTGACACTCTATAAGAATCTTTTAAAGGGATAAGGGAATTAGTGGCTACTAATACAGCTACTACTTCAGCCCCTAAAAGACAAAATCACTGTTACGTGGGAAAATGGTTATTAGGCCAGATTTAAACTCATCTCTGTCTAGAGCATTTCATGTCTTTGTGTTGCTTATGTTGTCTGCAAAGTGTCTTGTGTCTTTTAATCACTGCAAATAAAGCAATACCGAAAAGATGCACCTTAGGGGAAGGGGTTTTGTGTTTCAAGAAGGAAGAGAAAAAAAATTTCCTCCTGCCTTTTGAATAAGATCCAGCTTTTAAGTCTTAGCTATGACTTTACCAGGGCAGGTTATGATAACATGCATTTTCCAATTGCTGGCCCTCTGCCTTCTATAGCTGTCTTAAAAGCTGAAGTCTGAACTGTAGCACCTGCTTGAAGGTACCAGGCTCCTCTTGGCAGGGGAAAGATGACCACTTCGTATTCTCCATGGCCTCAGACTCCTGTGGCCCCAACGACTCCTCCAACCCTCATTCCCCCTAAACGTGTTAAAAACCCATTGTTGTGGATATTAAAGTAGCAATTACACTGTAAGCATATTTATCTGCTCTTTTTGTCTGGTTTATTTTTCATTTCATCATGTATAATCAGAATCCAGCATTAGTTTCTCACATCTTCTACAAGTATCTCCAACAGAATTTTTTGTCCCAGCTTGTGTTAAATAGAAGTGAAATATTAAGGAAAATAGATTTAAGGGAAACGTGTATAATTTTTTTAAAGCACTGTTCTTGACCATTTAATTTATTGAAAGGAGATGCTGCTGTGGTTCTTGATTTAGCAGCAACCATTCTTCTGTTTACATAGTTATGGTTTTATTTGTTGTTTTGCTCTATACTGGAAACATAAATAAAGTTTTCTACATTATTTTCAGTCAAGGGTTGTGGTAGCTTCTTTGCATTTGTAGTGATAGTACATTCTTCCTAGGGTGTCTCCTCACCACGGAGAAAAGCGTGCTTTCGGTTCTTTTCAGCATGAGTGACCATGTTAGGGGTTGATACGCTGAGGAGCAGCCACTGGGCGTAAAGAAGGTTGTATATGAGATCCAGATACACAGGTACCAGGTGCTTCGTTCTCAGGTTCACAAAAGCAATCCTCCACCACTGAACTCCATCCTCTAAAACAAGAAAGTAAAATAAGTGAGTGGGAATGAGCAATGAAATAACTTCCTGAATCAAGTACTTAATACAATACTTTAGTCACAAGTTATTTTATCCTTAAAGAATAACTTCCAGTCCTGACTGGTGTGGCTCAGTGCATTAGGTGGTGTCCTGCAAACTGAAAGGTCAACAGTTCGATTCTGTCAGGACAGGACACGTGCCTGGGTTGCAGGCCAGGTTCCCCACTGAGGGTGTGAGAGGCAACCAATTGATGTCTTTCTCTCACATCGATGTTTCCCTCTCTCCCTGCCCCTCTCTCTAAGAATAAATAAATAAAATCTTTAAAAAAAAATAACTTCCAAACTCCTAATGGATCTTATTTTTTAAGAAATGAGCTCTGCCCTGGCCGGTGTGACCCTGTTGGTTGGGTGTCATCCCACAAAGCCAAAGGTCACTGGTTTGATTCCCAGTCACGGCATATGGGTTGTAGGCTAGTCCCCAGTTGGGGCACATGTGAGAGGCAATGGGTCAATGTTTCCCTCTCTTTCTCCCTCCCTTTCTCTTTCTCTAAAAATAAATAAAATCTTTTTTTTTTTTTTTAAAAAAAGCTCTAATACCAACTCTAATCCACCATCAAATGGATCACCTATTTACTGTCCATTACAACTGGCCCTAAAGTTATCTCTTCTTTCGTCTTACCTCCGGGGGTTCAATGAAGGCTAGCCAATCCGATGCATGTGTAGGCAACAGTCCCATGGACTGGCACTTATACACAGCCAATGCCAAACCCATGAGGTTCCCAATGAGATACACCAAACCCTGAAGGAACTTCTGGCTTGAACTCTCTAGCATCTTGAAAGCTGTTGGGGTAACAAAGTGTCAAAACCAAAATAACTTTTTAAAAAATTATAACTCAGGCCACATATGAAAATAATATAAGTAATACGCACAGGCACACACAGTAAAATAGCAAACAGGGCAATTACAAGAACAAGAAAACATGATATGCACTGTCTTCCCCACCATGTCACCACCTCTACCATCACCGCCCTACCCACCCTCCCCCTGCTACCAGCCAAGAGCCATGCCAAAGATTTCCATTATCAGTTTTGCCTAAGAATTTGCTTCTAGGTCTTCAAACTTCGGGAAGGGTTATTATTTCAGAAATACTCACTGGCTGAAATGGCCATGAGTGCCTGAATGGGTCGCCACGCCATCATACACACCATCATAGTAGGGAAGATCGAGATAGTGTTGCCCGCCATGTACATGATGAAGAGGTTCATGGGGATCTGTTTGAGGGGGCCCAAGGCAATGTCCCAGCAGCGCTAAAACAAAGACACAATTTCAACCTCCGATCACTACCCTCAGTCCCACATTTATGGTACCACTGATGTTATAGCCAAATGAACACATTCTCAACTTATGCTTCTGACTGAGCTGACACCTCAGCTCTACCACCTCTGGCCTCAATGTCACCACAAGAAGTCTGCTCTTCTACTCAAGTAAGTCACCCTTGTGGAGAAAGGGGAGCCCTTTGCACTGTTGGTGGGAACGCAGACTGGTGCAGCCACTGTGGAAAGCAGGATGGAGATGCCTCAAAAAATTAAAAATGGAACTGTCTTATGACCCAGCGATTCCACTTCTGGGAATTTATCTGAAAAAAACCCGAAACACTATTTGAAAGAATACATGCACCCCTATGTTCACTGCAGCATTATTTACAATCGCCAAGATCTGGAAGCAGCCCAAGTGCCCATCAGTAGATGAGTGGGTACAACTATGAGACATTTACTCAACAGAACACTACTTGAAGAAAATTTTACCCTTTGCGACAGCATGGATGGACATGGAGGACATTATGCTAAACGAAATAAGCTAGGCAGAGAAAGACAAAATACCATATGATCTCACTCATATGTGGAACCTAATGAATTAACTTAATTTAACAAGCAAAACAGACTCAGAGCAAGCAGGCTGACAGCGGGGGGCAGGGGTGGAGGGATCGGGCAAAAAGAAAAAGGACTCGCGACACAAACAACAGTGTGGTCATTGTTGGGAGACAGGGCTGGGTGGAGATGGAAGAGGTTATAAGGGGGATGAATGGTGATGGGAAAAAAACAATAAAAAATAAAGATAAGGCACCCTGACTATGTGTTTCCCTATAGGTTCTTCACACGGCATTCCCCCCCCAACTCTAGCTAAAGAAAGGCTCTCCCTGCTTATACTTCTGGATCTATCATTGTCCTATGTATAACTGACCAGAGATCAGCATACCTCAATCACTAACTGAACAGACCAATAAGAACTAGAAGATGTGAAAGACATTAACGAACAACCAAACTCACATGCATAGAACATGGCACCCAACAGGCTGCAGAATTCACACCCTTCTCAAACACACATGGGGTAACCGACCAGTTGCTGAGCCATGAAGGAAGTGTCCATAACTCAAAGAACTCAAATTGCATACAGCATGTTCTTTGATTACCGTTCAATTAAGCTAGAAATAAGTAACAAAAAGATAACCAGAAAATCCCTTCTGACTTGGAATTAACAAATGTACTCTAATTCACAAATCAAATTATAATGGAAAATATACGTTTTTAACTGATCAAAATACATATTAACACTTGTGGGATATATTTAGAACTTTGAGAAATTTGTAACCTTAAATACATACCTAGAAGACTAAAAATAAGCATCTATTTCAGTAAGTTAGAAAAAGACCAAATTAAACCGAAGGAAATAAAAATGAGAGCAGTAATTAGTAAAGTTGTCTTTAAGTCAAAAAAGCCGAAGGGTTTTTTTGGTGTGTTTTTTTTTAAGATTAATAACATCAATACTGGTGAACCTGATGAAGGAAAGAGAATGGAAGATAAATAATTCAACATCAGGAATGAAAAAAGGGACATCTCTATAGGTTTTGTAGATATTAAAGTGATCATATTATAAATTTTAGAAAATG
>VMDR010012829.1:0-25921 GCA_007922815.1 Macrotus californicus | reverse complement strand
AATAAATTTAACAAAGCACGTAAAAGGCCTGTACTCGGAAAATTATAAGACATTGAAGAAGATACAAATAAGTAGAAGGTTATACCATGTTCATGGATAGTAAGAATTAACATCATTAAACTGTCTATACTACCCAAAGCTGTCTATAGATTCAACACAATTCCTATCAAGATACCAATGGCATATTTCACAGAACTGGAACAAATATTCCAAAAATGTATATGGAACCATAAAAGACCCTGAATAGCCACAGCAATCTTGAGAAAGAAAAACAAAGTTGGAGGAATCATGCTACCTGATACCAAACTATAGTACAAAGCCCTACCAATCAAAACAGCATGGTATGGGCCCCAAGACAGGTATAAATCAATGAAACAATATAGAGAGCCAGAAATAAACCCATGCCTTTATGCTCAATTAATATTTTACTAAGGAGGCAAAAACATAAAATGGAGTAAAGGTAGTCTACTCAATAAATGGAGTTGGGAAAATTGGACAGATAGATACATGCAAAAAAATGAAACTAGACCACTTTCTTACATCATACACAAGAATAGACTCAAATGGATTAAAGACTTAAATGTTAGACTCGAAACTATAAAAATCTTGGAAGAAAACACAGGGCAGTACTATCTTGGACATTTCTTGTAGCTATATTTTTTCTGATATATCTCCTTAGGCAAGGGAAACAAAAGAAAAAATAAGTGGGACTATATCAAACTAAAAAGTTTTTGCATAGCAAATGAAACCTTCAACAAAATGAAGACAGCCCATTGAATGGGAGAACTTACTCGCCAACAATAACATCTGATAAGGGGTTAACACCCAAAATTTATAAAGGACTTATGAAACTCAACACCAACCCCCCCCCTGCCCCAAACAATCCAATTAAAAAATGAACAAAGGACCTGAATAGACACATCTCCAAAGGAGACATACTGATGGCCAGTGGGCGTGTGAAAAGATGCTCCATGTCACTAACCATCAGATAAATACAAATTAAAACAATGAGATACCACCTCACACTGGTTAGAATGGTTATCATCAGTAAATCAACAAACAACAAGTATTTGTGAGGATGTGGAAAAGGAACCCTTGTCACTCGTGGTGGGTACAGACTGGTGTAGCTGCTATGGAAAGCAGTATGGAGTTACCTCAAATTAGAAATGGGACTGCCTTATAACCCAGTGATACCACTTCTAGGAATATATCCAAGGGAACTTGAAACACTAATTTGAAAGAATGTATGCATGCCTATGTTCATTGCAGTGTTATTTACAATAGTCAAGATTTGGAAGCAGCCCAAATATCTACCAGTAAATGAGTGGATAAAAAAAGCTGTGGTACACTTACACATTGGAATACTACTTGGCCATAAAAAAGGAAATCTTATCCTTTGTATGGTAAGGATAAGACAGCATGGATGGACCTGGAGAACATTATGCCAAGTGAAATAAGATAGTCAGAGAAAGACAAGTACCATGTGATTTCACTCATGTGTGGAATCTAATGAACAAACTGAACTAACGAAATTCAAACAGACTCAGAGAACAGATGGACCACTGTCAGAGGGATGGGGGTTTGGGGGGGCAGGTGGTTGTGGGGGCTGGGTGAAAAAGGTGAAGGGATTAAGCAAAACAAAACAAACACCATAGACACAGACAACAGTGAAGTGATTATCAGTGGGAAAGGGGGGTGAAGGGAGGTAGGAGAGGGTACAGAGGGAATCAATGGTGATGGAGGGAGACTTGACTTGGGGTGGTGAGCACATGATACAAAATGCAGGTGGTATATTGTAGAATTGTACACTTGAAACCTATATAATTGTATTAGCCAATCTTACCCCAATATAAAGAGGTAAAGAAAAAAGATTTGAAAATAGAAATACATTTTATTATAATAAAATTGTGATAATTGTATGTTTATTATAATACTTAATTGTGAACATGAATTAGTGAACCAGGTAGTGTGGTTAAAAAGCACAAATGGATCAGTAAAAATTGGAACAATACTTTTTTTAATGCATTGGATTAGCTATATTTTGTTCTTGTATTGAGTAATTCTAATTATCATTGATATAACCAAGGAGAATCAGCGTTTTTCTTTTATCCAGTAGAAAGATTCATGGATTTTTGTGGATAATTGGGTTGGATAACTTCTTAGTTATCTTCCTGCAGAGTTCTATTTCTGTTTAAGGCCAGCAAAGGTTTTTTAAAAAAATAATAATAGCACTCCACCCCCTCAGGGTTGTGTGTTTTGTGGGGGGTGGGATGATAAGAAATTAAAATTGCCATTTTTATACATCAGAATATAGCTACCATGCAGGGAATGTATCTTCCAGGTACTGTACTAAGCTGTTTACATACCCTTTTTTATTCTGTATTACAATCCTGGGAGGTAGATATTTTGTGGTCTTTATTTTGCAGATGAGGAACCTGAAGGTGAAGCTGGTTCACCGGAGGTCGGATAGCTAATAAGGCTTGATTATTGCTCTTGGGGGTTTTAGTTTTATGGTAGTTTAAATTGATGAAAGGAATATGACTGTATTGATTAATGGAAAAACCACTGGATATAGAGACAAAAAGCTTATTTTTGTCTCTGCTAAGTGCTTGCCACATGACCTTGGGCAAATTAATTGAATTCTCTGAACATGTGTTTCTTATCTGTGAAATGTTAGATATATATGCCTTTCTTACTTTTCTCATAGGAATGTCTGAGAATTAAACATAATAATATATGTGAAATTGTATTATAAAGTGTTAAAAACTGCTAAATGCTACAGTAGTTGGGTTGTAAGGACAATGGAGGGGGATGAGAAGGGGGACTCTCCTAAGTTATAAAAGTTGGATTGAGGAGAATGGGAATAATTGGAATTATTTTGTATATTTTTATTGTAATTATTATATTCCTAAGGGTGCTGCTCTGAGTTAATTCTTAATTTTTTATGTTTATATGTTAAATATCCAGAATAGTTCATTGAGTGTTCTGGTTAGCCGGTTACCTTAAACTCTATAAAATTTATCGGTGTTCAAATAATGATTAAAACATATTTGCCATGTGTTATAGGGAAGCTGATTCTCCCTCCCCTGATATCTTAGAACTTAAGAACCTGAAAGGGATCATCAGTCTTTAAGTTTATTAACCTTACTAAGTTATTACCTTATTTAACTCTAACATCAGTCACTTAAGGCAATGTTATTGTTTCTGCGTTACAGAAAAATTAAGTGACTTGGTTATACAGCTAGTAAGTATCAGAGCTGAGATTTACAGCCAGATATGTCAGGTTTGAAAGCTCAGGTTCTTTCCTTTATACAGATGCATGTATTCCAGTGTTACCAAATTCCTGTCCATTATCATTAAATAAAATTGTATGGAATTTAGCAAGGTCAGTAGATACAAAATTCAGTAGTATTTCCATATCCCACAATGAACAAATGGAAAATGAAATATAAAAACCTTTGCCATTTTTAGTTACATCAAGGAAACTAAGTACCTACGAATAAAATAGTAGCTTTTTTTTTGAAATGTACTGTTTTTGGTCAGTATTGAGCAATTTACTGTTTTATATTAATTGGCTTTTGTTGCAGTTGATGCTGATGTGACAGTGGTGGGTTCTGGTCCTGGAGGGTACGTTGCTGCTATTAAAGCTGCCCAGTTAGGCTTCAAGGTAAGGGTTGGACTAAAACTGGGTTTTTATTTGGGGAGAGTTGATTGTATTCACAAAATACTTGGCAGGTAGATAATGCAAATCATTTCTTAGTCCTTTACATTCTATTTAATCCTGAGACTAATGAAGAGGGGATTCATTAGTATTTTCATGAAATGATAAGAGAAGTCCATTTTTTCCCCTTCCCCCAGTGCTTTTCATTTTGGCTTCTTATCACACTTTGAAAGACAGAGTAATAGAGCAGAAAGCATGTATTTGCTAATGTTAAACAAACAAAAATATCTCTTAGAATAAGTCACTTTTGGTGGATAAGCTTGAATTTGTTATTCAAACGATAAATTATAAAGGACTATATTTTATTCTAACAAAAACAGCTTATGTAGCTTGTTCTGTAGAGGAAGGAAGACATATATTTGGAATTTGAGTGACTGAAACATGGCAGCTCATATGCAGTGAAGTAATGTTTTCTTTGGTTGTAGACAGTCTGCGTTGAGAAAAATGAAACACTTGGTGGAACGTGCTTGAATGTCGGTTGTATTCCTTCCAAGGTGAGCATACATTTTTGTACAGTGCAGAGGTTTTTTCATTGGTTACCAACTAGAAGGATATATTGAGACTAGAATGTTAGACTAATACAGTTACTAAAAAATAAACAACCTGTGGACGATTAAAAAACATGGTCTCCCTTTGTAAAACTTAGAGAGCTATCACCAGTCAGCCATACATTCCGGAAAGAGCTTCCTTGTCTGAGAATACCTAGCATTTCCATTCAGCCAGACTCCGATATTACGTTTTTTTTCCTCTTTTCTTGACCATTGAAATAGATAATAGTAAATTCTTTCAGGGACTTTATGTATTTAGTAAACATGACTGCCTTTTTCACTTGCCACCCTGAAATGTGTACTTAGTGCCTTTGCTTCTAAAGAAAGTAAAGATGTTTTGTTTTTTTATTCTTATTTGTTAAACATTTTAATGTCATTGTTTGTCTTAGATTAATTGCAGAAATTATGTTGGCGTGGTCATATGTACTGTTATTCTATGTACACTGTCATTTCATAAGTGGATTGCATGTAGTCTACATTTGAAAATTTGATAATCTTATCTTATTTCCTCTAGGCTTTATTAAATAACTCTCATTATTACCACATGGCCCATGGAAAAGATTTTGCATCTAGGGGAATTGAAAGTAAGTATACTTCCCATATTTAGCAATATTACCAGCCATACTTGACTTAGCTTTTCTGGCTAACGATGTGTGTCTGATATGTATGTAATAAATATTTAGTGAGAGAAGAGTAGGAAGAAGATCTTAAAAATATAGAGAGATTTGTTTAAGAAAGAAGGCTTAATCCAGATTTCCACCACGATATCTTCTGTTCCTTTGTCAGCTTTTGCATGAAGTCTGTGTGTATGTAGTCAGTTCTCATTTTCCTTAAATCTCTAAATCACTGGGGTGGCTGCTAGATTCCTGGGTGCTATGGACAGATGAAGGAAGGAAGGTTGCCTGAGTTGTTAGCAGTGGGAAGAACAGAGGAGAGAGGGAGAGACGCAGTATAGTGGAAAAGAACACTTCGTAACATTTTAATTTGGTTTGTCTTGTCTTCTGACATTCTTTTTGGGCTGTTATTTCATTTTTTTCCTCTAATGATTATTGTTGACAAATACATCCAGAAAAGTAGTCTGTTCTAGAAATGGCATTGACACATTGGAAGGCTGTTTTTGTCTTCATTTGTTTCTTTGTAGCTGTAGGTTTCTGAAAGAATGGGCTATAATGTAGCCAGTCCTTTGAGCATAGAGGTGATGTGTATACACTAAAGCAAATACTGTATAAACTAGATGAAGAGTGGAATGTAAACCCATTTTCCTTACCCACTAAGGAAAGAAGAGACAGTCAAGAGACGTGCATTGTAGGCAAAGAAAGGTTCACGTTCTAGCTCTGTGACCTTAGGTTTACCAAATGTCTCAGGATCTTTGCTTTCTTTCTTACCTCTAAGATGTTTTTGGTTGCATGAGCCGGTTTCTAAGATATCCTTCTAAAGTTCTCTGAGTTGAGTTTATCTTCTTACATTGTTGCTTCAGAGTTCTCTTCTGAGTTAAATGAGCGATTAAACTCTAAGCTTCTATATTTGAAGTTTTCTCTGTGTGTATTTTTATTAGTTTTTCATGAAATTTAGCATTTTCTTTTATTTAAAATTTAAGGTGATGATTTATTTTGCCTTGTCTATTTAAATCTCTTCTAGACTTTTGATCATCATAAGGTGTTTGGAGAATGTGTTGTCACAGTGGGATATCGGGTTTTATTTTGGACTGCATTTTTCCCAAAGGTGGATTTTTTTGTAGTGATCTATAGGTTATGTTACTGTGATATGATGCTGTTGGCCTTTTGCCAGCTAGGATTATTATGTCAGTTATTAAATTTAAAAATGTTAATACTGCCTTTTATACAGTTCTGTAAGCATTAGGCTGAAATTTTCCAGACCTTGATTAGTGAAAAATATCATACATTGCTTTAAGAATTTAGCTAAGTACTAAAGATTTATTTAACAAATTACAGTGTCTGAAGTTCGCTTGAATTTAGAGAAGATGATGGAGCAGAAGAGTAGTGCAGTAAAAGCTTTAACAGGTGGAATTGCCCACTTATTCAAACAGAATAAGGTCAGTGTCTTTAATGTTCACATTTTTGCTTTATTCATATACACATTAAACATTGCTTTATGCTGATACAGTGATGCTGTTAGAACTGGGCTGCTGGGGTATAGCTGCTTAATTTAAGTGTGCTAGCCTGAAGTAGATTTCCCTGACCTATATAACAAATTTCTTGCTGCTCCATGTATAGTATTATCAAGTAAGGAAGCATTTTGTGTTGGATAAATTATTTAGTAGAGTAATTTTTTGCTGTTAATCATGTTTGTCAGAAAATTTATTTTAAACTTATGAATTTCTATATTTTACAAAGGTTGTCCATGTAAATGGATATGGGAAGATAACTGGCAAGAATCAGGTCACCGCTACGAAAGCTGACGGCAGCACTCAAGTTATTGACACAAAGAACATTCTTATAGCTACAGGTTCAGAAGTTACTCCTTTTCCTGGAATCACGGTATTGATGCTTTTTACAATTGTCAGAAACTTTCTTCAGAAGTATTGGGCTGGCCAAAAACCCCTTTAATGTTTTTTCTGTACAATGCCTCTAGTAGTGCTTAGTAGTGTGTAACTTCATTTGAAACAATTTTGTTAAATTGTATTGTGACAACTGTCATGTTAGTGTGCGTTTTTTAAAAAAACTTGTCAAAATTGATGAATTTTTGTGTAGCCATTTTAATATTGAAGATGGAAGAAAATGCAACATTTTTGGCGTGTTAATATTTATTATTTCAAGAAAGGTAAAAACGCAACTGATGTGCAAAAAAAAGATTTGTGCAGTTTTTGGAGAAGGTGCCGTGACTGATCACACGTGTCAAAAGTGGTGTGCGAAGATTCTTGGTACTATTGACATTTTGGCCAAATTATTCTTTGCTGTGGGGCTGTCTTATGCATTGGAAGATGTTTGGCAGCACCCTAGCCTCTACCAGCTAGAAGCCAATAGTGGGAGATGACTGGGGTACTCAAAATATCTGAATTCAAGAAAGTTATTGGTGAAAATGAAAAAACGTGTCTTGTATTTTATGGGGAAAAAGTAATGAGCTTTTTGGCCAACTCAATACATATTATAAACTACTTTATTCATGCTATTTATGAACTTTGAGAGCTTTCTTACCAAAATACTGTATGTTGATAGTCATTCAACTTTGGGAAGTTGCCTGTCTTTATTCTGTAATGATTTTGACCAGAAATAGACATACTTTACATTAAGATATATTTCAATTTAATATGAAGTTTAAATCGACCATTTGTTTTGATATGCTGAATGATAAGATTTTAGGTATTTTAATTTTTAATTGATTATGGACAAAAGTCATAGATACCTCGAAACAAATAAATGACCTAGTATTTTTAGTGATTATACTGAGTGAGATACTAGTTTATAAATCAGTAGGTTTTTCTAAATAATTTTGATTGTATCCTTTTTATTTAATAGATTGATGAAGATACAATAGTGTCATCTACAGGTGCTTTATCTTTAAAAAAAGTTCCAGAAAAGATGGTTGTCATTGGTGCAGGAGTAATAGGTGTAGAATTGGTAAGTGATATCTTTTCTGTCTCTTACTAAGTCCATGGGGTTGGAAGTGACTTTATGGTCCTCTGACTCTTTGTATAATATTGCAGGCAGAGCAGCATTGGGTTTTGCTTAAATACTTCTAGTAGTAAAGAATTTTCAAGACAACTTATGTAATCATCAGTAAATAGAACATTCTTTTTCATTTTGAAATTTGTTTCCCTCTATCTTCCACCTTTCCTGTTCCCTAGAACGTAATTAATTTTTTTTTTTAATTTTGACAGCCCTTCAGGCACTTTATCCTTTCAGAAGGCAACTCTCGTTCTGAGCAAATTGCATCTCAGATAAAGACAATGACTTACATGATCTGGCTCTTCCCTTCCTCTCCATCCTTGTCTCATTCCCTCTAATTTGCGTATTAGAAATGTCAAACTGTTTGTACTTCTCTGAATTGTGCCATTTCATACATCCTCCCTGCCTTATTCTTCCGTCTTGTCTTCTGGCAGCTCTGCTGTATTTCCAGTGACCTCTTCCCTCAATTTCAGTTATTTTTTCCCAGGGCCATTTTACCTTACCGTCACCAAGAATTGCTCTGCTTCTCAGATGACAAATTTAGACATTTTATTCTCTAACCATAACGTCCTTTCCTCTCTTACTCAGTTATTCCTAGTAAACAGGCTTTTTAACTTATCAGGTTTTCTAGTGCATAGATCCCTCTTCGTTTTTGCTGTCTTTCCCGTCTTGACTGCTTTCCAGTTCAGTTTAGATTCCATAGTCCGTCCCTTTAACCATTGTCTTACAGGGGTTCTTTGAGTGCCTTGCCTTGCTGTCATACCTGCTTGACAAAACTCTGGTCCTGCCTTCTTCATGCTATATCCAGGCTGTTGACTACACCAGGAGAAAACACACACCCTGCAGATTAATGCCTATATAAATTCTTGGTCATAAATCTCAACAGGAATCACAGCCTATTGACAGTCCTGTTATTGCCCTAGTTGGTACCTTCTCCTGGTGTCTATAGTGGCTGTTTCATTTCCCATTTGTCTCTAACCTCTGCCAGTATACACTGTCTTCCCCTGCCTGCAGATGATCTTGTCTGCTAACTGTCACATAAAAGAGAAACCATCAGATGAAAACTCCCTCTGTTTGATGCCCCGGATTTGAAAATATTTTTACCTGTTGTCATGCCCATTCCCTCAATCTTCTGTTCTGTAACTGTGGAAATGCTATGTTCCCTAAGATGGAGCCCGTCACCTCTGCTTAGTATTGAATTGTCTCCTACATCCTCAGGATCTCAGCTTTGTGATTTTTATTTTGCATTTTTTCCTAGTCTTGAAACTCTCCCCTACTTTTGCTTACTCCTCATTTACATTTTTTTAAATCCTCACTTGAAGAAATGTTTATTGAATTTTTTTAGAGAGAGAAAGAGAAATATCAGTGTAAGAAAGAAACATTGATTGGTTGCCTCCTATGCTGTCCCACCCAGAGATTGAACTTGTAACCTTTTCGGTATACAGGACAGTGTTCCAACCAGCTGAGCCACCTGGCCAGGGCCCTTCTCATTCACATTTAAGCAAGCATCTCTGGGCATCTATGTGCCATTCATACATGCTCAGATGCAATTGCACTCAGAGACACAGGCTGTGTACACATAAATAAGTCTTTTCTTGATTCCACACCCTCCTTCAGTTATTCAATTCCCTCTCACCTTCTTTTCACAGCCAAACTTCTTTGAAAGGGTAGTCCCCTTCTTTGAAAGGGGAGCTGTATTGCACCAACTCCCACTCACTCAGTCAGTGGCTTCTTGTGCCATCAAATTGCATTTGAACAGAACATGAATGGATCTCTTATTTAGTCCAGTGGATTATTTTCTTTACTGCTTTATTTGGTAGCAGTCAGCACTGCTGATTTTCTTGCTTTTGAAACTCTTCTCTAATTACATACTCTGTTGATTTTCTCTCTACCCTTTGGACTGACTTCTGTATTCTCTGTGTACGTTTTCCTTTCTTGGCCTTCCCTTGAATTGTTAGTATTACCCTATATTCTGTCTCAGGATTCTATCCCAGACCCTTTTTATCTTTCTACAGAGTATTTTCTTCACTCCTATGTCAGTTACCTAAGGACTTATAAATGTTTGCAACGTAGTTCTTTCTCTTTGCTTTTAAACTTTATATCTGAATGCCTACCAGCATCTCTCTATTTGTAGGTCTCCGTGGTCCTCATTTCTGGAACCATATAACTTAATCTTTGCCTCTCCCTCCCTTCTCCTCCACTCCAAAACAAACAAAACCAAACCTATTCCGGGACTTCTGGCCAAGATGGAGGCATAGGTAGATAAACTTTGCCTCCTTATACAACCAAAAGAAGGACAACAACAAATTTAAAAACAAAAAACAACCAGAAGTGACAGAGAATCAAACTATGGAAATCTGACAACCAAGGAGTTAAGGAAAAAACATTCATTCAGACTGGTAGGAGGGGTGGAGACAGGCAGCCACGGTGGAGAGGATGTAGCAAGGTGGCGGCTGGGGAACTGGTGGGCAGACAAGGTGGTGGCTGGTGGACCATATGGTCCCACATTCACGTGCAGATAAACTGGGAGAAACAACTGGGGAGTGAGACAGACCACGCAACCCAGGGTTCCAGCATGGGGAAATAAAGCCTCAAGACATCTGACTGTAAAAACCTATGGGGGTTGTAGCAGCAGGGGAAACTCCCAGCCTCACAGGAGAGTTTGTTGGAGAGACCCACAGGGTCCTAGAATGTACACAAAACCACCCATCCAGGAATCAGTACCAGAAGGACCCAATTTGCTGGGGTTAGCAGGGGAAGTGACTGAAAGCCAGCTGAGGCCCAAGCAAGAGTCATTGTTCCCTCTTGGACCCCTCCCCCACATACAGCACCACAATGCAGCAACGTGAGTTGCCCTGCCCTGGCAAATATCTAAGGCTCTGCCCCTTAGAACATAACAGGTACACCGAGACAAAAAAAAAAATATGGCCCAAATGAAAGAACAGATCAAAGCTCCAGAAATAGAACTAAGTGATGAAGAGAGCCAACCTCTCAGATGCAGAGTTCAAAACACTGGTAATCAGGGTGCTCACAGAAATGGTTGAGTATGGTCACAAAATGGAGCAAAAAGTGAAGGCTATGCAAAGTGAAATAAAGAGAAATGTATAGGGAACCAACAATGAAGGAAGGAAACTGGGACTCAAACCAACAATTTGGAGCAGAAGGAAGAAATAAACATTCAACCAGAACAGAATGAAGAAACAAGAATTCAAAAGAAAGAGGAGAGGCTTAGGAACCTCTGGGACAACTTTAAACATTCCGACATCTGAATCATACGGGTGCCAGAAGGAGAAGAGGAAGAACAAGAAATGGAAAACTTACTAAAAAAAACATGAAGGAAAACTTCCCCAGTCTGGCAAAGGAAATAGACTTCCAGGAAGTACAGGAAGCTCAAAGAGTCCCATAAAGGATGGGCCCAAGGAAGCACGTACCAAGGCATATCATAATTACCCAAGATGAAAAGTGCGAATCTTAAAAGCAGCAAGAACAAAGGAGACAGTTACCTACAAAGGAGTTTCCATAAGACTATCAGCTGATTTCTCAAAAGATACTTTGCAGGCAAGAAGGGGCTGGAAAGAAGTATTCCAAGTCATGAAGGAGAAGGACCTACATCCAAGATTACTCTATCCAGCAAAGCTTTCATTTAGAATGGAAGGGTAGATAAAGTGCTTCCCAGATAAAGTCAAGTTCAAGGAGTTCATCATCACCAATCCCTTACTATATGAAATGTTAAAGGGACTTACCTAAGAAAAAGAAGATGATCAAAAATATGAACAGGGTAATAACTACAGACTCCACTATCAACAACCAAACCTAAAAAAATAAAAACAAAAACTAAGCAAACCACTAGAACAGGAACAGAACCACAGAAATGGAGATCCCATGGAGGGTTATCAGTGGGGACGGGGCGGGGAAAGAATAGGGGAAAGGGCACAGGTAATAAGAAGCATAAATGGTGGATGCAAAATAGACATGGGGAGGTAAAGAATAGTATGGGAAATGGAGAAGCCAAAGAACTTTTATGTATGACCCATGGATATGAACTAAGGGGGGAAATGGTGGGAGGGTCGTGTAGAGCAGAGGGGAATAAAAGGAGGGGGGAAATGGGCCAACTGTAATAGCATAATATAAATTAAATAAATAGCAATAAAGTATATTAAAAAGAAAAACCAAAACCTATTTTATAACATTTCCTATCTTAGGGAGTGAGTGGTACTGCCATCCATCTACAGGTCTGAGCAAGAAGTTTGGGAATTATGTGAGTTCCCCCATGCCTTCATTCTCTGTATTGAGCCACTTACCAGCTCCTATGTGATAACTACCTGATAGAGAGCTCATGAATGTATCCTGTTTTCGTGTACCTACTTAGCTCCATGTTCAGGCCAGCGTCATGTCTTGCCCTTGGTCCCTCTGGCTTCTTTATCTTTTTCTAATCTGCATTCCCCAGAGTGGCTGGAGTGATCTTTCTACAACAAAAATAATCACGTCCCTTTCCTGCAGAAACCCTTCAGTGACTCATTCTAGCTGTTAGGATAAATCTAAACTCTTTAATGTCGGTTAAAGGTCAGCATGATGTGGCACTGGCTCAAATCTCCAGCCTCTTTGCTGGCCCTTCTCCCTCTCAGAGCAGGTTTTAGGTATATTGAAATACTGATTCCTGAATAAGTTGTGCTTTCTATTATCTGTGGGCCTGCCTTCTGTTTGGAATGTTCCCTCCCTCTAGTCTCTGCACTCTAATGAGCTCTTCCCTGACCATTCTAGATGCCCTTAGGTGCTCTTGCTGAGTGTTCTGTCACACCTCGTACTTCCCGTTACAGTGTTCTCTCACTTTCTTGATATTACTTGTTCACTCGTCTCTCTCGTGAAGTCATAAACTTCATGAGGACGGAGATCATGGTTGTTTCATTTACTGTGTCTTTAGCATCTAGCATAGTGGCTGACATACAATAAGTACTCACGTACTAGTTTTTTTTGTTACTACTCAAGAAGCATTTGTTAATATAATAACTTTCAACAGTCAGCTTAGAAGTTACTTTTTTGGTGAAGATTTCTTTGTTTTACAAAAGCCCAACTCTTTTGTTTTTTGAGTCACTAGTATAAAGTGTCTACATCTTTTTATCATCTAATGACCCTATATTGCATTATTTGTTTATGTCTGTCTTTCCCACAGAACCATAAACTCCTTGAAGGCAGGGATTGAGTTATCCATATTTGAATCTCCACTGCTTTTGTTGATACTTCTTATTAGGTCCTGTAGATACCACATCCATTATTTTGTCATCAGCCTTTTGATCAAGTCTGGTCTGTCTGGATCACTTGTGAATTGTGTTTAAAACTAAGCATAATCTGGATTTTAGAGAGAACGCATTTTGGTATGTGTAATACACCTTTTCTAATGTAATCCTTTAAGATCAGTTTATTTATTTATTTATTTTTAAGCAGATGGTGAGCTTGTCATCATGAAAACCTTACATCCTTTGCTTAAGGAATTCTGATTTTTTTTAAACCTAAATAAATAACTTTGAGCCTATAATTTCTCTTCAGTTTAATGTACTTCACTTGTACCCATTATTTTGATCTATTTTCTTGACTCTGTCGTTCTTACACTTACCTGCTTTTTCTTGCTTTGTGCAATTAATATATTTGGGAAGCATGTTCACCTAAGACATGTGGTCCATATTTTCTAGTGACTGGTAGTGTTCAGCATCTTTTTGTGTACTTATTTGCCATCTTTATATGTTCTTTGCTAAAGTGCTGATGTAAATATTTTGACTTTTTTAATCATTTTTTAAATTTTGTTACTGAGTTTTGATACCTTTGTCATCTGAATATAAATCCTTTATCACATAGATTTTTTGCAAATAATTTTCCCCAATTTGTGGCTTCTCTTTTTGTGTCCTTTTTTCTTTTTAAATTTATTTTTGTTTATTTGGGTGACTTTGGTTGGTAATATAGAAATTTCCGGTGTTCAGCTTTGTAATGCAACATCGTACTCACTGTGCTTACTACCTGCAATCTTGTCTCCTCCTGTCACCACGTGTTTGGCCCCCTTCGCCCTTTTTATCCTTCCCTCCCCCTGAAAATCAGTTGCCCATATATATGTGGGTTTCTTTCTGTTCCATTGGTCTATGTGTCTGCTTTTTTTGGCCATACCATAGTGTTTTGATTATTGCAGTTTGGTAGTGTACTGTGAAGTCAGGGAATGTGATACCTCTGGCTCTGTCGTCTTTTCTCAGGATTGCCTTGGCTGTTTGGGCTTTTTCTTGGTTCCATACAAATTTGATGACTTTTGTTCTATTTCTGTGAAAGATGCCATTGGGATTTTGATGGGAATGGTATTAAATCTGCATATTGCATCAGGTAATAATAGCCTTCTTAATAATGTTATCTCTTACAATCTGTGAACATGAAATATCTTTCCATTCTTTGCCTTCAGTTTCTTTCAACAGTGTCTTACAGTTTTCAGTGTCCAAGTCCTTCCCTTCCCTTCGTTTCTTTTTCTGCTATTTCATTGTTAGCATATAGGAGTGTGACAGATTTTTGTATATTGATTTTGTATCTTGCCACTCTATTTGTTTATTGTTTCTAATCGTGTGTTGGTGGAATTTTTAGGGTTTTCTATATGTATAATCATGTCATTTGCAAATAGTGACAGTTTTACTTCTTCATTCCCTATTTGGATACCTTTTATTTCTTGACTTTCCAGTACTCTGTTGAAAATCAGTGGCGAGGGTGGGCGTTCTTGTCTTGTTCTGGGTCTTAGAGGAAGAGCTTTCAGATTTCACCAGTGAGTGTATATAAGCTAAGGGTTTGCCATATATGGCTTTATTATGCTGAGGTATTTTCCTTCTGTGTACATTTTATTTAGTGTTTTAATCATAAGTAGATGCTGTATTTTGTCAGAGCTTTTCTTTATCTGTTGATATGATCATGTGATTTTTATCTTTTATTTTGCTAACGTGTATCACATTGACTTAGGTGTGTTGAGCCACCTTTGCATCTCTTAGTGTATTGGATTGGATTTGCTAGTATTTGGTTTAGGGTTTTGCATCCCTGTTCATCAGAGATGTATTGATTTTTTGTTGTTGTTGATTGTTTTTCTGGTTTTGATATCAGGGTAATGTTAGCCTCCTAAAATGAGTTAGGAAGTACTCCTTTATCAATTTTTTGGAAAAGTTTGGCAAGTACAGGTAGGTATTAAAGCTTTGAATGTTTGGTGAAATTCACCAGTGAAGCTATCTGGTCCTGGACTTTGGTTTTTTGGGAGGTTTTTGATTGTTATTTCAATTTTCTTACTAGGTTTCTTTAGAGTTTCCACTTGTTTGTGGTTCAGTCTAGGAAGGTTAGGTGTTTCTGGAACTTGTTCATTTCTTTTAGGTTGTTGAATTTTGTGGTGTGTAGCTTTTAATAGTGATCTTGTGTAATCCTTTATATTTCTGTAGTATTCATTATAATTTCTGAATTTTATTTGAGTCTTTTCTCTTTTTTCCTTAGTAGGTCTAGCCAGAAGTTTGTGAATTTTATTGATCTTTTCAGAGAACCAGCTCTTTGTTTCATTAATTATTTTCTATTGTCTCCCCCCCCCCCCCATTTAATTGCTTCCACTCTGATTTTTATTATTTTCTTCCTTCTATTGACCTTGGGCTTCATTTATTCTTTTTTTAGTTCTTTAAGTGAAATGTTAGGTGGTTTGAGATTTTTCTTGTTTCTTGAGGCAGGCCTGTCATGGTGTTTGCTTCCCCCTTAGTGCTGCTTTTACTGCGTCCTCCCCGCTTTGGTGTGTGGTGGTTTGCACTGTCTCCATGACTTTTTATTTCCTCTTTGACCCCGTCGTTTTTCAGTGGCATGTAGTTTAATGTCCACATGTTGTGGTTTTCTCAGCTTTATTCTTGTAGTTAGTTTCCAGTTTAATAATGTCGTGGTCAGAATATATGCTCAGTATGATTTTAGTGTTAGATTTATAGAGCTCAGTTTTGTGCCCCACTGCTCCATGTTCAGTTGAGAGGAGTGTGTAGTCTGTTGTTTGAGTGCGGCTACACCCACTTTTCTCTGGAGGCCGTTTGCCTGGTTTTTAATCTTCCATTTCTTTACTTTGAGCCTATGTTTGTCTTTGCAGCTGAGAAGGGTCTCCTGAAAGCAGTATGTAGCTGGGTCTGCTTTTTAATCCATTCACTACTTTGCCTTTTGGAAGGCCGCTGTGCCCACCATTAAACACCAGCACTATTCTCTGCCTTTTGATTGTTGAGTTCAGTACATTTAATTTAGAGTGATTATTGATGCGTGAGAAGTTATCAAAAACCTTTTATCTTTTATTTTCTAGTTGCTCTGTATCTCCATTGTTTCTTTTTCTTAAGAACTTATTTTTTATCTTTAAAATGAAAATACCTTTAATTTTTTTTCTTTTTAATCATTTTTTTATTAATGTTCAAATACAGTTGTCCCCATTTCTCACCACTTTCCCCCGCCCCACTCACCCACACCTCCCACCCTCAATCCTACCCGCTTTGGCTTTGTTCATGTGTCCTTTATACATGTTCAGTTATGACCCTTTCCCTTCTTTCACCTGTCATTTCCCTCCACCCTCACCTCTGGTTACTGTGAGTTTGTTCTTAATTTCAGTGTCTCATTTGTTCTTAATTTCAGTATCTCTGGTTATATTTCACTTGTTTATTTGTTTTGTTAATTAGGTTCCACTTACAGGTGAGTTCATATGGCATTTGTCTTTCATCGCCTGGCTTACTTCACTGAGCATAGTGCTCTCCAGTTCCATCCATGCTGTTGGAAAGGGTAGGATCTCCTTCTTTCTGCTGCGTAGAATTCCATTGTGTAAATGTACTGCAGTTTTTTGATCCACTCACATACTGATGGGCATGTAGGCTGTTTCCAGCATTTGGCTATTGTAAATTGTGCTGCTGTGAACATTGGGGAGCATGTGTTCTTTCGAGTTAGTGTTTCAGGATTGTTAGGGTATACTCCCAGCAGTGGAATTGCTACATCAAAAGGCAGTTCCGTTTTTAATTTTTTGAGGAAATTCCTTAGTGTTTTCCACAGTGGCTGCACCAGTCTGCATTCCTACCAGCAATATACTAGTTTTCCCTTCTCTCCACAACCTCGCCAGCACTTAACTATTTGTTGATTTGCTTATGATGGCCATTGTGACTGATGTGAAGTGGTATCTCACTGTGGTTTTAATTTGCATCTCTCTGATGGCTAGTGATGCTGAGCATTCTTTCATATGTCTCTGCGGCCCTCTCTGTATCCTCCTTGGAGAATTGTCTGTTCAAATCCTATGCCATTTTTTAATTGGATTGTTTGTCTTCCTGGTGTGGAGTCATATGAGTTCTTTTTATATTTTGGAGATCAAGCCTTTGTCTGAGGTATCATTGGCAAATATATTTTCCCAAACAGTTGGTTCCCTTTTCATTTTGCTAATGTTTTCTTTAGCTGTGCAGAAGCTTGTTATTTTTATGAAGCCCCATTTGTTTATTCTTTCCTTTATTAAAGTCCCTTGCTCTAGGTGTCATATTGGTGAAAATATTGCTGTGTGGAATATCTGAGATTTTCCTGCCTATGTTCTCCTCTTTGGTGGTATCACGACTTATATTTAAGTCTTTTATCCATCTTGAATTTATTTTTGTATATGGTGTAAGTTGGTGGTCAGGTTGCATTTTTTTGCATGTAGCTGTCCAGATCTCCCAACACCATTTGTTGAAGGGGCTATTTTTACTCCATTTTATGCTTCTGCCCCCTTTGTCAAATATTAGTTGACCATAGAGTCTTAGGTTTATTTCTGGGCTCTCTGTTCTGTTCCATTGGTCTATGTGTCTGTTCTTATGCCAGTACCAGGCTGTTTTGATGACAGTGGCCTTGTAATACAGTTTGATATCAGGTATGGTGATCCCTCCTGCTTTGTTCTTCTTTCTCAAGATTGCTGCGGCTATTTGGGGTTATTTATGGTTCCCTATAAATTTTTGAAATGTTTGTTCTATTAACAACACATTTAAAAAAAAAGATTTTATTTATTTATTTTTAGACAGAGGAGAAGAGAGATGATGAGTGCAACCATCAATGTGTGGTTGCCTCTCATGCGGCCCCTGCTGGGGACCTGGCCCACAACCCAGGCATGCGCCCTGACTGGGGATCAACTGGTGACCCTTTGGTTTGCAGGCCGGTGCTCAGTCCACTGAGCCACACCAGCCAGGACTCCATTGTTTCTCTTCCTTCGTATTTCTGTCTGCCATTTTAGTTTGTTGAGCTGTGATTTTTTTCCACTTCCTATTTTATTAATATTTATTTATTTCTTGAGAGAGGAACGGAGGGAAAAAGAGAAGGAGAGAAACATCAGTCTCTGGTTGCCTCTTGTATTCCCCATACTGGGGACCTGGCCTGCAACCCAGGTATGTGCCCTGGACTGGTATCGAACCAGCAACCCTTTGTTTCCCAGGCTGGTGCTCAGTCCACTGAGCCATATCAGCCAGGGCCATTTCCTCTTTTTTTACGATGTGTCTCAGCTCTAGATTTTTGTAATGTGGTTACCATTAAGTTTATGGAAAAAAAAATGTTTCATGCATACAGCAGTCCTTTTCCTTCTAATTGCATTTCATCTTCACCTGTGCAAGTTCAGTTGTTCCCCCTCTCCTTTATGTTTTTGCTGTCACAAACTGTCCCTTTTTATTCTGTGCATTTGTTTCCAAATTGCAGAAGTTTTATAGTCTTTTAAACAAATTTTTCCTCTTTAATCTTTATGTCATAGGTGTTTTATACTCTTGAAATAGAGTTGGAATTTTCTGCTTTGTCTGGCATCTTACTCATAGTTTTGTATACTTTTATCTTTTTGTTTCAAGTAGAAGAGCTCCTTTCAACATTTGTCAGCAGTTGCCTCTCATACGTGCCCTGACTGGGGTCTGAATCTGCTACCCAGGCATGTGCCCTGACTGGGAATCAAACCAGTAGTAACCTTTTGCTTTCAGAACAACACCCAACCGAGCTACATCAGTCAGGAATCAATATTTCTTATAATTCAAGCTTTGTGGTGGTAAATCCTCCAAACTTTTGTTAGGAATAGCCTTTATTTCTTCTCTGCATCTAAAAGATAATTTTGCTGGATATGTTATTCTGGGCTGGGGGTTTCAAACTCTTTCAATATTCTGACTGTTTCATTCTACTCTCCTGGCTTGGAAGGTTTCTGTTGAAAAGTCCAGTTATCTAATTGTTTCCTTCGAAGGTTGCAGTCTTTTTTCCCTTGCCTGCCTTGAGAATTCTTTGTCATTAACTTTCGACAGTTTTCATATAAGGTGTCTTGGAGAAGGTCTTTTTGCATTGAGATAATTAAGTGTTCTGTTAGCTTGTTGAATTCAAGGGTCTACCTCTTTCCATAGGTTTGGGACGTCCTCATCGATTTTTGTTTGGATAGGCTGTTTCCTTCTCCCTCTATTCTGGTAAACCCATTATTCTTACATTGATCTTTCTAATGGAGTCAGATAGTTCTCGTATTGTTCTTTCATTTCTTTAACTTCTCTCTCTCCTTTCACTGGACTCATTTCTAGATTTCTGTCTTCCAGTTTGCTAATTATCTCTTCCATCTGGTCCGTTGGTTCCCACGCTATCCATTGCCTTCTTCATCTAAGTTACTGAGTTCTTCACCTCCAGAATTTCTGGGGTGTTTTTTTTTTGTAGTTTGAGTCTTATTTAAGTACTCCTTTTCTTTGTTGATTTTATTCCTGAGCTCACTGAAATGCTTTTGTGTGTTTTCTTGTATCTTACTGAGGTGTTTTTTTTTTTTCTTAATAACTACAATCATTTAAATGACAAATGTCATTTAAATGAATCTTCCTAGTCTTTGATCGGTTTCTGGATACTTTCTTTTTCATTGAGCTACCCTGTTATTTTGGTTATTTATGGTACTTGATGGATTGTTTTCTCTGCCTGGTTATTTGAGGTAGTGAACTTACTTACCTTTTTTAGATGCTGTTTTGTCTGAACAATTTAGCAGGTTAAGTAGACGTCTGTCTTTTGTTCTCCAGTAGATGGTGCTATAGTGCAAGTTTTTTATCATTTTCTTCTGTGCTCTATTGGCACCTCTTAGATCTTGGGTTGGTGTGGCCCCAGTCTAGAAAAATACCATGTCACCTTTGGGGGTGGGCATCCTTTCTAGGTCCAAGTCACCTCAGTCTTAGGGTACTATTCCCATGGTGGTATGTGGCTGGTGATGGGGCTTTAGGCCTGTGAGTTCCTGGCACTGGCTCCACGTAATCAGAGGCTGTCAGCCAAGATGTGCTATCTGAGGCATCTCTGCTGCCTCTGTTATGTTCTGCTGTGATGGGTGGGGGTGGGGGGAGGTGGGCTTACAAGTCTATAGCTTTGCCTTGATGGTGATGGTGGCTACTAGTCCACTGCTGCCACACTACTTTGCTGTGCTGCACTGCATCCCCACCCTTGTCACCGGGTTTAACAGCAGTGGGTGCTGGCCAGTAGGCTGGAGTGGTGCTTCTGCCCCTCTGGCCCTGTGGATTGCTGTTTCAGGGCTACAGCCTGCCTCCTTCCCTGCTGCTGCATCAGCTGGGGTTGTGGCCGGAGCTAGATGGCACCTGCGTCCCGGTCTCTGTTCTTCCCCCCTCCTGCCTTCCATGCTTGTCACGATACATCCACCTTCAGATATCTTGATGCATGGCATGGATGTCTCAGGCATGTCTGTGTGTTGAGCAGGGAATCATTTGTTGAATTATGGTTGTCCAGCTTGTCACTTTAAGGGGAAAAACCAAGGTGTCTTCTCACTCTGTGGTGGTGACATCACTGCCCTCTTTCTGTATCTTAATATTGTCTTTTGAAGAGTTTTTCATTTTGATGAGGTTTAATTTATATATATATTTTTTCCTTTTATGAACTGTGCTTTTAGTGTTGTAGCTAAGAAACCTTTGTGTCACTCAAGGTCACAAAGATTCTTTGCTATGTTTTCTTCTAGAAGTTTTATAGTTTACTGTTTTACATTTAGGTCCATGATCCATTTTTTAGTTCATTTTTGTATATGCTTGTTACTTATGTCTTCTTGCCTGTTTCACAGATAAGTATTTAGAAGTTATAATTGCTAAAATGATGTTTAAAAATCAGCATTCAGTTTAAATTATAGTTTGAATGAAAAAGTAAACATTTCTCTGTTGAGAAAACAAAATAGGCCAGCTTAGTTTTTGAAAGCATTAGTAATTAGTTGCAGTAAGAGGCTACTTCTTACCCCTCAGGACCTTCCTTCTCGCTCGTTCCTCTCATTCCAGACCTGTTACCGGTACAGCTCCTTCCCCTCTTCCGGTCTCTGTGTGAGTGTCACTCCAGGGAGGCTACCCCCCCTCCCGCCCCCCTCAGTCATGCTGTTTAAAATTGCCCTTCTTTTCCTTTCAGTGGTCCCATCTCTATTGTTGCTTTATTTTTCTCATAACATTTTACTAACTCCTTTGTGAATTTTACTTGTCTCCTCTATCAGGATATAAGGTTCCTGGTATTTCTAGCACCTAACATGGTGCTTGACACACTGTAGATGCTCAACAAATGTTGAATGAATAGAGTGAATGAATAAATGTACAAAGTTATAAATATTTGTCACAGTGTTAATTTTAAACCTCATACCCTCTAATAAGAGCATATTAACAAAGGAAAATACCTTACAATAAACTAAGATAATTCAGTGAACATTTGCTATAGGAACCTTTATTTTTATGATTTTTTAAAATTGTTATTTGCAGGGTTCAGTTTGGCAAAGACTTGGTGCAGATGTGACAGCAGTTGAGTTTTTGGGTCATGTTGGTGGAGTAGGAATTGATATGGAGATATCTAAAAACTTTCAGCGCATCCTTCAAAAGCAAGGATTTAAATTTAAATTGAATACAAAAGTTACTGGTGCTACCAAGAAGTCAGATGGAAAAATTGATGTTTCGTAAGTATACTACCCTTGATTTTGATATGATATCCTTGTCTTTCTTTAAGAAAAACCTTCAATTTTTCAGAATTCATGATTTTGTAATTTATTTATTTATTTATTTATTTATTAAATTACTTTATTGTTGTTCATTTACAGTTGTCTGCATTTGCCCCCCACCACTCCCCCCCGACTCCAGCCAATCCCACCTCCCTCCCTTGTGCCCACCCTCCCCCTTGGTTATGTCCATGTGTCCTTCATAGTGGTTCCTGGAAACCTTTCCCCCCACTGTGCCCTCTCCCCTCCCCTCTGGCTATTGTTAGATTGTTCTTTGATTTTGGAATTTTCGATTATTTTATAATTTAAGACCATTTTATTGCTTAGTGTAAATTCAGTATTCCTTATCAAATCAGTCTATTGAAATTCATAATTAAGTTCATGCTGGAAAAATTAATCCAATATTCTCATTGTAATGTACGTTAACATAGTATACGTTCAGAAAAATTTAAACTCCCAACATTTAGTAAGATGAAATTTTTTAAAAGATTTATTTCTATTTATTTTTTGAGAGAGGGAAAGTAAGGGAGAAAGCGAGGGAGAAAGAGGCAGTTGGTTGCCTCTTGCACTCCCCCTTAGTGGGCGCCTGCCCACAACCCAGGCATGTGCCCTGACCAGGGATCAAACTGGTGACCTTCCAGTTCACAGGCTCGTGCTCAATCCGATGAGCCACACCAGCCAGGGCAATAAAATGAATTCAGTATTTTTAGACACTTATATGGGGAAATCAGTAATATTAATTAGATTGCTTACTATGTGCCTGGCACTCTATTTATTAAACATTTGTATAACTTGATGAAATACCTCGCTTTAGGTCACACGGTGAGTGACAGTCACTGCTGGTATTTGCATCTTTCTATTACCTGTGATCCCAACCTGTGTTATATACTGCCTGTTTCTGTGGGATTCTAATGATAGAACTCACGAGAGTACATTTTTTTCATTGTCTGACCCCTCTGTTTATATTTATAATTAAATAAATTTACACTGTTGGAAGTATCATCAGTACTTGAGAAGTGTCTGGTTTTAGAATTTGATGTCTGTCAGCTATTTATGTAGATGTGTGTTTAACAGTTACAACATGTTCATTGTCCAGGATTGAAGCTGCTTCTGGCGGTAAAGCTGAAGTTATCACTTGTGATGTTCTCTTGGTTTGCATTGGCCGACGACCTTTTACTCAGAATTTGGGACTGGAAGAGCTTGGCATTGAACTAGATCCTAGAGGTAGAATTCCAGTCAATACCAGATTCCAAACTAAAATTCCAAAGTAAGTCACATAGTTGCTGTATTTTTCAATAATTTTGAAGTTTATGTAAAATACTACTTTGAAAATAAGAGTTCTGTCATGCTTAATACATTGGCTTTGGGGAAAAGTAGTAAATTGATATGTGAGAGCAAAATAATTAATTGAATTTTTTTCATTACCCAAGTTTAGAACCCAAACTCAGATAAAGAGCTCTATTTAATATATATTTTTGTGACTTAATATTTAGAAACTTTTAATTTTGTGAACATGGCATAACTGAAGAAAAGTATCTGATTTCAGAAGTTCACTGTTTCTTTTGATCTCTTACAGCATCTATGCTATTGGTGACGTGGTGGCTGGGCCAATGCTGGCTCACAAAGCAGAGGATGAAGGCATCATCTGTGTTGAAGGAATGGCTGGTGGTGCTGTGCACATCGACTACAATTGTGTGCCATCAGTGATTTACACACACCCTGAAGTGGCTTGGGTCGGCAAATCAGAAGAGCAGTTGAAAGAAGAGGTAATCCTGATGTAGGGTGGTTTTACTCCAATGTGTGAAGTGAATGACACTGAGAATTGTTTTATTCACGTATTAATGTATTTTAATTACTACGTAGAACTTCATAGATTAGTTTATATAATTTTTCCTTTGTTAGTATTGCAAAGGAAATCATTCACTTGCCTGTATTCAAAAACTAGTAACACCAGAGCTTTTCTTTTTTCTGTCTTTGAAGTACACACAGATAGACCAAAATTTGTATTTGTTTGTGTTTATACCAAAATACATTTCAGTAACACACCTTTTTGGTCTTTCCTTCTATATGGTCTGTGAAGAGTTACTTTCTTGGGATTTATTTTCTGAACAAATGGTAGATGATTTCACCAATGGGATGAACTTTTTCAGAGTTTATGTAGGTTGTCATTTCCTGTCTCTCACAGGGTATCGAGTACAAAGTTGGGAAATTCCCGTTTGCTGCTAACAGCAGAGCTAAGACAAACGCTGACACAGATGGCATGGTGAAGATTCTGGGGCAGAAATCAACGGACAGAGTACTGGGAGCACATATTCTAGGACCAGTGAGTATTGTAAACCCAGAAATCCCACTCGGATTTTTGAAAAGCGTTGCAGTTGAGTAGATTGATTTAAAACCACCAGGTGTTTACATTCTGAGGTTCTTACTTACCAGTAAAGTTTGAGTATGGCCTCTTTGTGCATCATTTCTAGCAAGGTACTGGCAGTCCTCTCTCTTGCCCACCGTTCCATCTGCTACACTTGGAACCATGATTATGCTTTTAAAACATGTACTGTGTGCCTGCTTACCACTCACCAACGGTTCTTTTCAGTTGCGGCCTTACACACAGCTCCCCACCAAATCTGGTCCTGCCTGTCTCACTGGCTCCATCTTTTCCACTCTTCCTTTTGTTAATTCCCTGCCTCATGGGCCTTTTCTCAATTTCATAACAGGTCACACATTTTTCCATTTTAAAGCTTTGTGCTTACAGCAGTACCCTTTGCTTTAATGGTGTCTGCCTCCAGATTTTTGTGTGATTGACTCCTTTATTATTCACGTCTCAGCTCAAATGTTATGTTCTAAGAGAAGCCTTTTCTACCACTGAATGTAAAGCATACCCTTCCCCTAGGGCATGTATCTGATGTCACAGTAGTAATAGAACGTTTGAGTGCTCACTCTGTAATTTTTCCTAAGTACATGAATTAATTTTTATAGCTGTGTGGGGTAGAAATTGCTATTCCCAGTTTTGAGGTAAATGAGTCGAATGAAGCACACAGAGTCTGCATAGTTGAGGTAGTAAGTGGTAAGCTTTGAACTCAGAGCCCAGCCCTTCTACCTTCTGTGCCCCCTTTTCTGTTAAGCTTTTTCTGACTGGAGGAAGTTAGTTAATTGCTCTTACAACTAATCTGTCCCATTAGTGTAGTTGTTTTTGCCATGGAAATAAAATTAATTTTTGGCTTACTGTTTTAAAGGGTGCTGGTGAAATGGTAAATGAAGCTGCTCTTGCGTTGGAATATGGTGCATCCTGTGAAGATATCGCTAGAGTGTGTCATGCGCACCCGGTAATTACTCACAGCATAGCAGAATGGCTACTAAATTTTCTTCTGACCCACCAGTCCTTGACGTGTAATATTATTTTCTTCCCTTGCAGACCCTATCAGAAGCCTTCAGAGAAGCAAACCTGGCTGCATCATTTGGCAAATCAATCAACTTTTAAATTAGAAGATTATATATATTTTTTCTGAAATTTCCTGGGAGTTTTTGTAGAGGTCACATTTCTGAACAGGAAATGCTCACAGCTCTAAGAATTTCTAGGACTGAATTATGAAACTTTTAGAAGGTATTTAATAGATTTGGACAGAAGGGAATAATCTCATACCTATATTTTCAATAAATTTAATATTTTGTTTCAGTACATTAATATTGCAAAAAGCCAAAAGCTACTTACAGTAGCATTCTGGAAAATTTTCTTCAGTGCATATTTCCATGCTATTTGCAAAAGGTTCAATTTCACTGAATTTATGTTACATAGTTTTTATCTCTGGTACAGTAAAGTTGGGTTTACCATGGATGGAGCTGGAGTATGGTATGTGAGCAGCTGTGTTTGAAGCAAGGTGATCAAGTTATTTTAAACTTGGTTTTCATAAGATTAAAATATGTATAAACTGAGCTCATGTAAATAAAAAGTGATCGTCTTTTATTTAATCCCCAAATTCTTGCAGTTTAGAGGTAGAATTTGTGTTTAGATTTTCAAGCTACTGTTGAGGCTTGTAGTCTGAGGTATATAATTAATCAAATTAAGGAG
>VMDR010012828.1:0-25921 GCA_007922815.1 Macrotus californicus | reverse complement strand
AATTTTAATTATGATGTTTGTTAGTGTGGACTTCTTTGGGTTATTCTCATTTGGCACTATCTGTGCTTCCTGGACTTGTATGTCTATTTCCTTCACCAGGTTAGGGATTTTTTCTGTCTTTATTTTTTCAAATAGGTTTTCAATTTCTCGCTCTCTTTCTTCTCTTTCCAGCACTCCCATGATGTGAATGTTGATACATGTCCCAGAGGCTCTTTACGCTATCCTAATTTTTATAGGTTCTTTTTTCTTCTTTTTCTGATTGGGTGTTTTTTTGCTTTCTTATATTCTAAAGTGATGATTTGATTCTTGGCTTCATCCACTCTATGGTTGATTCTCTGTAAATTGTTCTTCATTTCAGGTTCATTTTAAAGATTTCCATGCTTTTTTTTATGCTGTTGAAGTTTTCACTGAATTCCTTGAGTATCCTCATAACCAGTGTTTTGAAGTCTGCATCTAGTAGATTGCTCATCTCCATTTTTTTTAGTACTTTTTTCTGGAGTTCTATTCTATTATTTCACTTGGGCCATATTTCTTTGTCTCCTCATTTCAGCAGCCTATCTGTGTTTGTTTCTATATATTAGATAGAACTGCTATTACTTCCTGGCTTGGAAAAGTGGCTTAATGTAGTAAGTATCCAATATGGTCCAGTGGCACAGCCTCCCATATTATCCAAGTTGGATACTCAAGGTGTACTCACTGTATGGGCTGTGTACACTGTCCTCCTGTATTTGAGCCTTGATTTCTGTTGGCAGGTCAATGGGAGGGATTTTCCCAGGTCGATCAGCTGTAAGGACTGGATGTGACCACTGACCACCAAACTCTAACCACCATGGAGGATAAGCTATCAGGGTTCCACTCCACAGAGCAGGACTTACTTCAGCAGGGTTCTGGTACCTGTTGAGTCTGTCCCTTGAGTGTGATGCTTGTGGAGGTGGTTGGGTGGTGGTGCTCCAACATTATCTGCAGCTATCCACTGGATGCACAGGCTCTGAAGCCTCCCTTGAGGTGCAGACCAAGGTCAACCACTGCCTCTGTTCTGTCTGAGGCCACCAGCATAAGCTACAAAGCAGTCTGCAGTTGGCTGCTCCTTGTGCTGGGCTTAGAGGTGCCCAAGCAAGTCTAAGCTGTGAACCAAGACTAGCTGCTACTAGTGCCCAGCCTGGGGCCTATTAGCCATAGGCATGGGGCATGCTGAGGCCAATATTGCTTATTTGAGAGACTTCAGGAAACTCTGAAACATGAACCAAGACAAGGCATTCATATAGAAAAGCCACTGGAAACAGCAGGAATGGGGCAGAGCCTCAGGGAATCACCAGAGTAGGGCAAATAGTGTGAGCCAGGTTAATGGAGTCTCAGATGTGGCACCCACCTGGCCTCTCTTTTGGGGGAAGACTTAGAAAAGCTAACACCCAGCTCTTGCCCTGATGCTGGACACTTCAGTTCCTCCCTGTATGCCTTTCAATCTGCTGCCCCAGTGCTGGAACTCAGAGCGAATAAGTCCAGTAAGTCCATGCACAGGCCCTTTGAGAGGAACTGCCTGGGACTCTAGAAGTTTGTCTTTCACAGTCTCAATCCCCACTGGTTTTTAGAGCCAGAAGTTATGGAGACTTATTTTCCTGGCACTGGAACCCTGGGTTGGGGCCCTGGAGTGGGTCTGGCACCCTGTTGTGGGGCTGGGATCCCTTGCTCCTAAGATATCCTGCCTGGTTTTTGTCTACCACATGTGGATGTGGGGCCAGCCTGTTCCATGTCTCCACCCCTCCTACTAGTCTTCATGTGATTTCTTATTTAATTCCATAGTTGTAGGATGTCCATGCAGCTCTATTTCTGATGGTTCTGAATAATGGTTCTGTAGTTTAGTTGTAATTTTTATGTGATTGTGTGAGGAGGCATTTGTGTTTTTGTATGTCGTCATCTTGAACAGAAGTCCCCCCTGAGTGTTTCTTTATTTTTTTAAAAGATTTTATTCATTTATTTTTAAACTGAAGGGAAGGGAAGGAGACAGAGAAGGAAAGAAACATCAATGTGTGAATAAAACATCAATCGGTTGCCTCTTAAATGCCCCCAACTGGGGACCTGGCCCACAACCCAGGCACGTGCCCTGACTGGGAATATAACCAGCAACTTTTCAGTTTGTGGGACGATGCCCAACTCACTGAGCTGCACCAGTCAAGATCCCCTGAGTGTTTCTCAATCCACCTTTACCTATGTTCCTGAGTATACAAGGAAACTCTGCATTGGGAGCAGTAGTGCTCATACCACTGGTGACTCTAGGAGTATTGCGGTAGGTTGGCTGCCTCTGTTAAATTTTTGCCCTTTGTTTCCACCAGGGGAGTTGAACTTATTTATTTTGTAGTGTTAGGGTTAACAAGATGAAGCTCCTTCAGCCACCACCATATAGACACACTGTCTGTTTCACATTGCCAGCTTTTTTTTTACCAAAACTGTCCCCCTATTGCCTCTTTGGGGTTTGCTCCCATTTAAACATGTGCCATGTGTCTCTGAGTCCAGTTTCCATGCCACTAGAATAGGTAAATATTAAAGTGGACTTGGGAAACACACAGTTACCTTCCCATGTGCCAAGCCTTTCTCTCTGCTTACAACCTTCTCAGATTTTCTTTGAGGGAGAAAGAGGAGAGACGTCGATTTTGGCCAGTTTACCGGGGGCAGGGTCACCATTCAGTGCTGGTTATTCATGGAGTGGGTAGATCCTTTTTGGCCCTTTCTGACTACACTCCAAATACTCACTATCACTGGAGGATCCTGATCATAGCTATATGTGGTGGCTAATGATAATGTGACAAGATTTGCTTTGTGACATAGGAAAGAACTGAAGGACAGACTTGTGCTCAGCATTAGCCAAATTTTGGAAACAGATATATTAGAGCTTTACTCTGGATTCCTAATACTGTCCCTGACAAGAAAGTTACATTTTGGTTCTTGTTTTTTATCATCATGTCTGGTGTTTAGGATCCTTGGAGTTGGGGAAGACTTGCACCTCTCCTATTCCCTGAACATGATATCATTTAGTAGCTTCAAAATGCCATCCTTATTTTTAACACAAAAATCTGCAAGATTTGAGTCTCAATGGAATTATCCAATCCACATCAAGTCTGCTTTATGGGTTGGGACATAATGAGATGTGGAGGTAACACTGGTTTGTCAGTGTGGTGGTTTGGAGTGGGTTAGAATGGAGATGGATTCTGACACTGTCACTTACTTAGCTGGGTGACCTTGCATAAATCAGTTCACCTCATCGAGTCCCAGTTCCTTATCTATAAATAGGAATGATAATACCTACTTCATAAGGTCCTGAGAGTTCAGTGAGTCAATGGCATTTTATAGTGCATACTCAGCAGATGTGAGTTTTTTCCTGATCTGAATCACCATCTGAATTATTGAATAAAAATAATGTAATTATTGAATAAAATAGTTCCCATCTTGTGAGCTCTCCCAAAGTACACTAACCTTGCTCTGGAAGACACAGATGAAGGCACCATCGATTTTGTCCTTTCATCCCTAAAAGTGCCTGGCAGGTTTGAGAGGCAAGCTCTTCCTCCCCCTTCCCTGCTCTTCCATCTTCTCTTAGCTTCTCTGTGACTCCGTTATCTCTCTTCCTCCTTTTGCCCTCTTCTCTCGCCACTGCAGTCAAACGGGACCATGTGACACACAGTGACATGGCTCTTAATTACAGCAGTTTTGCTACAAACCCTGGGGACGTCAGTTGGAAGATAAAATCTGGGAAATTTCTCTGCTACATTTTTTTTCGTTAGAGACTCAGTGAATTTGGCAACATCAAAGTGCAGTGTGTGTAGAAAGACCACATTATACAACAACTCTACACAGTTTGCTCTGTGTGCAGGGACAGTATCTGGAGGCCTGGCAAGTTTGCTGCCTGAGTCCCTATGCCTTATTTATTCCCCTTGTTGGAAGTCAGTTTTTTTCCCACTCAGTCTTCTTGGGCAAAAACTCAGAGCCTGAACATATGTACTGAGAAAATGGAAGTCAAACCCATGTCTTCTCAAACTCAAAGAGCAGAAGTACTTTTTTGTTTTTCTCCCACATGCATGGGTAAGGTATTCTGAGCCCTGGGCTTCACACTTGCATAGGGAGGTCTTTTCAAATATTAAGTTAAGGGCATGCAAAACTAAGCCCTGTTTTTATCTTGTCAATAGTGCTTTCAGACCACCCCATTCACCCACGAATCCATTCACCAATGCACCCATCTGTCCTTCCTTTCTTCCGTCCACCCATCCATCCACCCTTGTATATATCTGTTCACTCACTGAACCATTCATTACTACATTGAGCAAATATTTACTATAGATCTATGTTGTGCAGTATACTGTCCTAGGCACTGATAATTAACTTTGTACTAATTATTCCATTAAGGAGTTTTTAATCTGGTAAGAAAATAGGAAACAAGAGTGTAGACCTCTATAATGAGACAGACTGTGACAACTGTCATAGTGGTACAAGCAAAGCTTGATGGGAGTACAATCAAGGAAGAGATTACTTTTTCTGGGAACAAGATCCAGCTGTGGCTCATAAAATAGGTACCTCATGAATTTGAAAAACTGGTTAGAATTTCAACAAGTAGCAAAGGAATGAAGGGCATTCCACACAAGGAAAATAAATTTGTAAAGGCAAAAAAAGTGAGACAGCACAAGGCATGTTTAAACATGGTACATGATAGATTTTTGGCCGTGAAGGGTGTGAATTAGACTAGAAATGCAGGTCAGAATTTTATCACGGGGAGTTCTAAGCGTTCAACCAGGGGGATTTGACCTGTAGTGAGAATCAGTCCATAGCAATAGGGTATGTAACAGGTCACATTCTTTTATGTCTGTTAATTAGATTTAATTTGTTCTGAGATCCCACGTATCAGACTGGCAGGAGACCAAGCAGCAATTACAATGAGACTGCATCACCTCCTCCACAGTTTCATCAAAGATCTCAAGCCAATTTAGTGTCAGAAAAGTTGGAAGAGGATGCAGGTCCATTTTTTCCATGGAGGACACAGGTCCCTGCTTCTCATGGGGGTCACGTTGTTCCCCCAGCTTCCTAACATAACTGTAGATCTTGCCTGTTGTCAGATGGAAATGCCTCTTCTCTGCTGGCTTTTGCTTATCTTTTGAAAGCTCTTATTTCATCTTCTCCCAAGGATGAGCCAACTAAAGATGAATTCCCTTTAATGGGCCTAAAACATACTCATATAAACACATTCAAACATCTCATAGACCTGCAAACACACATAAACTTACACACAGGCACTCATACACTCACACAAAACTCTTAAGCTGCCCAAGAATAAAGTGGAGAGAGTAAGGACAGCTCAGGGTTTCAGAAACAAGACTGGGTTCTTGCCTGGAGTAGGATTGGGAAAGAAGATATGGACACCAGTTTCTTTCTTAATAATACCCTTAGGTACAGAGCAATTTGATGAGATAAAGGAAGCCATGTAGAAATCTTGAGCGGGGAAGCAACACGTTAGTGCTAACCTTTGGAAAGATCCACATGGTGTCACCTTTTCCCTGGGTTGAAGTGACAGAGGCAGCAGTTTTCCCCAGTGCCTGGCCTGGCTGCAGATTCTGCTCAGTGCATGCTCATCCAAAAAGGATATGTGTAAAGGAAAGGTGAACTAGAGCAATAGTTTAGAAGAGAGCCAATCCCTGAATCAGAGATGTGACCACATAAATGGAGACAAATTGCCCAGCATGAAATCTCAGGGTGGTGAAAGGACTTTGACTTGAAATGAAAAGTGAGCCACAATTTCTGGGTGGTACTCCTGTGAGAGATGGTTATGGGGACCCTGTGGGACTGTTCTGGCCCTTGATTGCTTCTCAGCATGGAGTCCGCTGGGATTTGAGTGACTTAGACATGGAACTGAGGAGCTGGAAGGGACCAGAGTTAATGGAAGACTATAGAAAGGGAGAGGCATTCTGGATCTTGCCTTCTAAGCTCCAGGCCGAGACAGTTTAGGAGAATGAAGCAAGGGCAGAGGGTGGAACCAAGGCAGCAGGCACTGAGGCTGGAGGGAGAAGTTAGGAGGAGCCCATTCTGACTCAGCAGTCCTTACTCCTGGAGTTCTGATACACAGGGAGCTGAGGGACAGGAAGGGATGTGCTCGGTAGGCAGTGGTGTTGCTAAAGGTCATGAGTGATAACAAGCAAGGCTGGTTAGTAGTGAGGCTGACAGGGCAGATATTTTCTTATCTGCCCTCATCTGATTATCTGGCTTTCAGAAAAGTTTCCAATGAACTTGAACCTGCTCAGGGGCTTTTCTATCCACATTCTCCCCTTCCTTCCTTCCTTCCTTCCTTCCTTCCTTCCTTCCTTCCTTCCTTCCTTCCTTCCTTCCTTCCTTCTTTCCTCCCTCCCTCCCTTTCTTCCTCCTCCTCTTCCTCTTTTCCCTTTTCCTTGCTCTGTGCCTGCTCTTCTTTCTGTCTCCCTCCTTCTGTACCACCCCACCTTCGTCTTTGTCTCTCTCTCTCTTTGTATCTCTGTCTCATACTGCTTTAGGAGTCCTTTGTTATTTCCAGGACTTCTTGGCTAGGTACCCAGCCCCAGAAATACATAAAATTTACATAACTTGGGATCCCAGAAACACAATGGTAAGCCTACTGGTGGAGTTCAAAATTAAGAATATCCTAGAAGGTGTTAAATCTCTTGGGTAGGATTTCACCCAGATCCTCTTCTGCTGCCCATCTTGTTGGCGTGAGGGGAGAATTGGGGCCCTAAGAGTGGTGACTGGCTGGGCCACAGGTTTGTCCTTCTGAATCTCATTTTCAGACAAGAATATCTCTGATATATTGTTTTATTTACTCTATCCAACAAATCAGCAAATGAGGTGTCTTTTAAATCTTTTCCCTCCTAATTTTTTTATTATGCTAAACTTTAAACTGTAGAGACTTGAAGAGAATAGTGTAGAGAATACCTATATATCTCTCACCTAGATTCAACGATTGTTAACATTTTGCCAAATGTGCTTTTTACCCTATCTCCTTCCCAACCCAAACCAATCTCACAGGAAATTGCAGGCATTCTAAAACTTCACATCTAAATACTTCAGCACATATCTGCTAAAAACAAAGACCTTCCCCATATAGGTACCATACTATTTTCTCATCTGAGCAAAGAAATAATATCCCAATATCATTTAAAACTCAGTCCATTCTCAAATGTTCCCAGTTTTCCCCAACATCTCTTTTCTAACTTTTTTTTTAAATCAGGATTCAATTAAGTTTCAATTTTGGATTGAAACATGTACTCTTTTTTAAGGATGTGGAAACCAAGGCCTCCCCAACTCTCCCATGGAAATGAATAAACTTACCTCCCTGTCATGGCTTTAGGATTCTAAGTACACATGTTCCCTTATACCAGATGGCCCCAGATCTGGAATTTTAGATTCCAACCCAAGGTTGTCAACCTTTAATTTTGTCAAAGGTAAGCCTTAAAAAAGTCTATCATCTATAACCACCATCATTTAACATAAAGAATAATATTTTAAGACAAAGTCAAGGACACAGTTTCAGAATGTAGGGTGATTCTGCAGGAGTCCAGTTACCATGGGGGCTATGGACTCAGAGGCCTGGGGCGAAGAAGACCCTACACCCACCAGAGGGCTGAGCTTTCAGGGAGGGCTCCTGAGAACCAGGAGCTCATTTGTTGGTGGTGGGGGCCATGGAGAAGGGGCTGAGGACCTTATTGACTTTCACATGAACCTACTGTCACTGTATATTTCCTCTGTCCTCTGTAGGTACAAATGTTCTCCTATTGGCTCCCCAAGATTTTACTATAATAATTCTCAAACTTACAGCAACAATAAAATACTTTTACATTGAACATTCATATTTCTACTACCTGTGTTCTGTCACTGGCATTTCATTAATTGCTTTTAGCTCAAGCCCAGCCTTCTCTGTGACTCGGCTTAGTTCCCTGTAATCAGTTCCTCAGGTGTGGGGAGGATTTTGAATCCTAATTGTCTCAGTGGTAAGGTGGCCTCCCTTCTGACATGGAAGCCCCTGATTGCCAGCTCCTATTTCATTCAAACTCTCTCCCCAGTGAGTTTGCTGAAGGCTGATTTAGTTTGCAGCACAGAGCAGGGTGAAGGCCGCCCACCCTAATCCACAGAGCAGGTCTTCCCTTCTGAGTTCTTCACAGCCATGACACCCATGCTGGCTTCTTCCCTGTGCTGGTCCTGACCCTCAGCTCCATCTTACCACAGGTCAGACACCTGGAGCACTTGTGGGTCCCTGCTTTCATTGGTTGATCATTGAATTTTGTTGTCCAGGATGGATGGTGTTTGGGAGAGAGAAAGATGTTAGAGAAGCAGAGGCCATGAATTTCTGTCCTGCCTGTGCCTCCAGACTCCATGTTTGGGGCAGATCATCTTGTGGGAAGGCAGCCACACCCAGCTTTGCCCTCTCTCATGGGACCTCTTGCCTTACATCTAGCTCCCTGTGGTGATGCTGCCTTGAAAGACAGTCTTACATTCTCACAAGGCACTCTTTTACCTGGAGGTATGGGAGTCTCTGGGACTTCTCCTTGCTCTCATCTCGTGGCAAGTGTTGAGAGCTGGACCTGCCAGTGTTGAATATGGCTGCTCTCTGTACACATGGAATCATCTCCCCCAGCACTGCTTGGAGTATGTAGGGAGAAAACATAGGGACCAGCTGGCATCAAGATCCAAGAACAGGGGTTAGTGAAGACTAGTCTGGGGACCCACTGTGAGGGTACATGGACCAGAACCTGCCCTGAGCCTGAGATGCTGCTCCTAACTGGAGGCCAGAGGCTTAAACTACAACTGCCTGTTTGCAGTTGGCAGGCCTTTGTCCCTGGGGACTCCCTGGTCTCCTCAATACATGGGGACAAAGCCTCACAGGGTTCTGTGTGGAAATTTGATCAAAGAGAACAGGGACATTTCCTCCAGGGCACCAGACACCCCTCAGTGAACTCTAGGATGGTTTGGCTAGTGCTAGGGTTTTCAGGTGGCCCCAGCTGTCCTCTGAGCCCAGCCTCAGCACAGGAGTCTCTGCCCAGGAGGTGGTGCCCACCAAGCAGGGAGACCCATATGGCAGCTGCTTCCAGGACATCTGATACAAGGGTCTGATTGGTCAGGGGAGCTAATCAGAATACGGTGCTAGACAGCACCTTTTCACATGCCTCATGAAGGGTTGTTAGACATACTGCTTGCAGTAGAGAGCATATGTGGGAAAGACTACACACACACACACGATACACTACCTACACATCATATACTACATACACACCATATACTACACATACCACACACTACACACACATCATGTACTACACACAACACACACACAATGCACTATACATACCACATACCACATACACATCAGGTACTACACATGCCATACTACTTGCAAATCATGCACTATACCTACCATGTACCACATACACATGATGCACTACACACACCACACACAACATACACATCACGCACTACACACACACACACCGCACTACACACAAACAGAATTTTTTCTCTCCTCTCCTCTTTGTCTCTTCCAGGGCTGACCTGTCTCTTGTGCATTTTGTGACATGCACACATGTAAACCTGAAACTGGGAGTCAGTGTCAGCTGAAATCCTCAGATATGCATGATAACCAGGAAGAAGGGAGTTATTTTCCCTCATTTTTAAATTCAAGAAGGTGTCTGTTTCAGAAAATTGCACAACCCCACAGACAGACATTCAAGGAGAGAACAAGAACCACAGATAACAGGGAATATTTTGCTGATGTCAGTGCCAGAGAAAAACAACTTTTAAATATATTTTCAACCAGATTTCCTAACTGTATCCTTGTAAATTATTGTCATCTTCTGTCAGTGTCATGCTTTCGAGAAAGGTGTAGAAAAACTGAATTGAGAGAGAATCTCAGTTTTGTTAAAATGTTATGTGATGTTCTGTATATAAAAGTAACTCCTTATTTGGAACAGGAAGAAACATACAATTTATCTTAACAGAGAATTTGTTTTGCTTTCTTCTTTTACCATGTTGAATAAATCTAAAATAAATTGGGTTGAAGAGGCTCTGGGCTTCCTCTGGGGCCCAGGGAAGGCCCGTCTCATTGTCACCTGCTCAGCTTCCCCTTCAGCCTGGCTCTCAGTGGTCAACTGTCTCTCTCAGGTTCCTGTGTTTCTGAGGTGGATGGTGCTCTGGCTCCATGGCTGTCCTTGCTCCAACATTACAGGGAGAGGCCCTGGTCCCTCCCTGCTGTCCAATGAGGAAGGTAGGGAGAGAAAGGGAAGACCCCAGAGAGGTGCGGAGCAATCTCAGTGCCTTGGTGGCCCTCACCCTGGCAGGCCTCACAGGTATGGGGGTCGAACCTGATGTGGGGCAGCAGGGAAGCCATAATACCTGGTGAGCTGGAGGAGCTGCAGGGGTCCCCTGGGGTCCCCTGGGGTCCCCTGAGCTTCTGGAAGGAGGCAGTTAACAGTGGGGACAGCCTTAGGGTGGAGAAGAAGCTGAGTTCTTAGTAGGTGACTCTGTCAGAGCCAGTCTCAAAGTCCAGCCATACTCGTCAGCTTCTCTTTCTTGTCTTGTTGTGACTGACCCCACAAAGCTGACTGTTTTGCAGTCTAGACAAAGCTGGACACACCTTCATCATGTATTTCTGTTCCTGCTATGGCATTGCTCATTGGAGGTGTTTGAAGGACAAAAAATACTTTGAGTCTTGAAAGCCCTTGACTGCTCTGGGGTGGAAAAAGAACCAATGTCCTAATAGTTGAAATGATGAAGTTCTCAGGTACATGGTAAGTGCTCAATAAACATCCAATGAATACCTAGAAGAGACCAGCCTCGTCAGAAGAGATGAAAAGGAGCTGCCTGTTTGCAGCTTGCAGCACCCTGAGGAGCTCTGCACATACCCAAGAGGATATGGACAGACAGGTTCATGGGTGGGAGAGGCCACCTTCATGAGCCCACAGCACCTCCCCTCCTCTGCTATCTGCACAGCTGTGTGGACCCTCCAGTGCTGTCACTTTGCTCTGAGCTTCAGGGCTCCTTCGGTAAAAAGGTTTTGGGGCACTAATTTAGAAAAGGAATTGAGAGCCAAACAGGAAGGGAATTTCTGCACAACGAGGAAAGTAGGCCTCAGCCTATCCTACCTGAAACCAGAGAGGAGAGAACATAGAGGTCTTCTTCTCTTCCATTCTGTAAGAAGGGGCTTCCAGCCTATGGAGAAAGGACATTTGTGTTTAAATATTTCCTGAATCTTTGGGATGTGCCCAAAGGGGAAAGTCTGCTGCCTCCCTGGTATCTGATTTTGTGAGTGGCGGTAGGTGGGCTTCTTGGCTTGGCTGAAATGGAGCCTGCTTTGGTTGTGAATCTAGGAGATTGAAGGGACTTGGGGCTATGGAAAGCTTTTCTGCAAAAGAAGGAATGGGCTTCGCTCTGTGTCCCCTCCCTGCACTCAGCCGCCCTGTTCATCCAACAGAGCTGGGATGCAGATTTGGGTCAGGACTGGCAGAATTCCCACTACCTGGGAAAGACTATACCTGCTCTTTAGCTTGGAGCCTGTTTCCAGAAGGCTCTGGTGCTTAATTGTGCCAGGCTGAAGCTTGGCTGATACCTCTTCCTGTTCTCTTTTATGGGTCCACCAATATGTTGCTGCACTGAATTATGAAAATCTGGAATGGATAAAAAAATTTGGACAAGATTTTGCATTTTAACATGGAAAACTTCCCAAATTGCAAACTGAATCTACTGAACTTGGCAGATGAAGTGTGACTTTAGAGGTTTTTAATTGAAGGGGTAAATGACTCCTGACTGACATTGGCAAATAGAAAAGGAGGGTGGCAGGTGAGTGGCTGTCTTTAGATCAGCCATGGAGCTCCGTCCTGCCATGGGGCCTCTGTCGTCTTTCCTTCTGTTCTTAGCAGTGGGGGATGCCTGCGTTCACCTTGACTAGCTACAGGCAACTTGCTACCCCACGAGGGTGGTGGTGCCATTCTATGCCCAGGTCCCAGAGAACTGAGTCTGAGGCTTTTCCACAGTACTAGTTACCAAACTATCCTCTTAGTGGGTGCAGGGGCCAAGGGGCTCACCAGAACCCTCTGTCCCCTTTTTGTGAAGAAGAAGCCCTGCTTGCCTTTCCTGAGCTGCACTAGTACCTGCTTGTAGATGGGTTGTTTCTAGGTAGTTAGAGCCAGTGCACTCCCTTCTTGAAGTTCATGGATGCTTGGGAAGGTATGTAAGAGAGAACGTTGGCTAGCTCCTCTCTGTTGACTTCATAATCTAAATAGTTGTCAATTAAACCCTCTTTTCTCCAGCCCCACTGCAACTGCCTTAGTTCAGGCTTAAACTTTTTTTAAAACTTTATTAGGGCTGTTAAGTTGTTAAGTAACAGAAATTAAACTTGCAACTTTAACAAAAAAAGTATCAACCTCAGGAATGCAAAGGAAGGGCCAAAATTGGGCCTCAGGAATGGAAGCAGAGACTGGGCAATGTACCCTCACTTGTGACCTCTTTTCTCTGCTTTTTGATTATTGTTCCTGCATTTTTTGCAGAATAGCTCCCTCTGTGCTCTAGTCTGCCTGGCAGATGAGACCACCAGCTTCTTTCAGGTTCCTGGTCATAGACCAGGATCCCAGAGAGATGGAATTAAACTTCTCTGGTTCCCAATGCCAAATTCGTAGGGATGGGACTCCCTTAGACAGCTCAGGCCAGGTTCCCCAGCAGGGCTGAGACTATGAAAGGGCCTGGAATGTGTCATTTCTCCTTTCTGGACCAGGCAGAATTAATGTGCAACTCTTCCTGCTTGGCAGATTTCCATTGCAGTGCTTGGGGGCTGGGCAGACAAAGTGACCACTGGGTGTTCTGCCTTTTGTTTTCTTCCCCAGGTTGCCACAGTGATCTCTCTAAGTGTGAGCCTGGGTAGAGCTCCTCTGCTTGCCCACATAGGTGGCTCCATCTGTCAAAAGGAGGGACTCCCACCCCCTCAGCATTGCAGACAGGGCCAGCAGTCCCACACTAATCATCTTGCCTCCCGCCAAAGACTTGTCTGACTTGGTGTGTCTGCTCCTTTGCTCATGCTGTTCGCTTTGCACAAAACGCTGACCTCTTTCTGTTCTATCCAGTCACTCTTTGTCCTTCAGGAGCTGAGCTCAGACACAACTACTCCTGGCCAGCCTTTCCTGGACACAGGAGCTGCTTATCTGTACCCTGCCCCCGAACTGGACGTACTGCAGCTGCCTCCTCTAATCCATTGTGTTGTCATGAGTCTCTCTCCTCCAGTGGAATTTGACCCCCTCCAGGAGGGGCTGCTGAGCTACGCCCTGAGCTGAGCTGAACCCTATGAATAAGTGCTATGGAAGGGAGAAATGAGTGGACAGGGGCAGTTGCTACAACTTTATATGTGGTCCTAGGTGATGACAATGGCTAAAGAGGGAGGGAGGGTCAGTCCTTGTCTTCTGAGAGGGTTGCACACATGCCGACAGGGGCCAAGGGAGTGTTCTGAGGTCCCCAGAGGTGGTCTGTCACCAGCAGGTCCATTTAGGCAGCTGTCAGGCCTGGGAGTCTGGTTGGGAGGCTGCAGAGCTGAGTGATGCAGAGTGGCCGGGGAGGAAGGATTTAGGCCGTAGTCTTTGGTTCTCCAGGGAAATTCAGGTGAATTGAGAATGGAGAGCAGGTGGGCACAGACATCAAACCCAGATGCCCACACAACAGTGTGTTTTCCTAGCGGGGAGCTTGCTCAGAGGCTCTGGCTGCCTCTCCAGAGTGTTCCAGCCCTGGTGCTTTGAAGTCCATGGCAAAGGGGGTGTTGTTCAGTTTTCAAGCCACAGTCAGGTTTTAAATATTTTCCCTCTTCATTGTAAAGTGATGTGTGTCTATTGTGAAAAACTGTGAAGCACAGAGAAGTAAACAGGAAAAATAGGTACCCATAAGCTCAACATCTAAAAATAACCACTGTTGGCATTTGGGGACTTTCCTTTCTGGCTTTTCCTCTCTGAATTTTTTAACATTGATGATCTCATGCTATGAATACAAATTTGTGTTTATTATTATTATTATTATTATTTTTACATCTAACCATTTATTTCTATGGCCATAAGAACACTTTGTAAATATGCTTTTAAAGGCTCCATATTATATTTCTGGATGAGCCACAATTTGTTGAATGATTTGGGGCCAGGATTTTGGAAGCATGTCCAGAGCACTGTCACCACCCTCAGGCTATGAGGAGGGGTTGGTGGTGGGACTGGCTGGGCAGGCCTGGGGTCCCAGCAAGGATGACCATAGGCAGGCCATAGGGTCCTGGCAGCCTCTGGTCACACCCTGTCTGGGAATGAGACCAACCCAAAGAGCTGATACAGTGGAAAAGGCATCTGGGTTGTGGGCAAGTTTGCATTCTGTTTGCCACTTATTAGTTGCAGGACTTCAGACAAGTTATCCAAGCCTACTGGGCTTCAGTTTTCTCATCTGAAAAATGAGGCAATAAATAATTAATTCAAGTGACTGTACAAAAAACATAAATTATATAATAGGCAACTTGGAATGTATAACATGCAATATTTAAATACATAAAAGAAATGTACATGAAATATGTAATATGTGATATAAGATATAGTTTTATGCTCTATAACATGGATGCAAAAATATGGTATAGACTATGGAAAAATATCTGGCCTAAGAGAAATATGAGCCACAGAGCAGCGAGTGCCCAGGAAAGAGCAATGCTCCTTTTCCATTGGGCTGAACTGGATGGAGGGACACACTGAATTTGAGTGAACACTGTTTACTGAACCAGATTGAATGGAGCAGGCCAGACAGAAGAGTCCAAGTCAGTGAGCCTGGCAGCACCTGACCTCTTCTGGAGATTTCTATGTGGAGTTAACCAAGCTCCAGCAGCCCTGTGAGCAGGAGAGGATGTGATGGCCCTTCCCTGCTTCCTCAGACCCTGACCTCCCACTTCATTTCCCAATGGGCCATTCCAAAAGACTGCGTTCTGGTTTTGTGTTTTACTGTTGGCTCTTCAAACTGCAAGAAGAGCTTTGTAACAAGTATTAGCTTTGGCCTCAGGGGCAGAATTGTCCCGCCACGTGCTGGAGGGCCTACCTGGAAAATAAACACCATCCGCTGAGATTCTCAGTAAGTGTCAGATGTTCAGGGATTCAGTGGCAATCACTTGAGAGGTAGGCATATGGAAAGAACTGGGATTCCAGAACTTTTAGTGCCCCAGTCTCAGGCCCCTGTGGTCAGGGCTCGTGAGGATTGGCCTGAGTTTATTAATTCTTCTTGTAGAATGGGTACAATAGCATCCTTTTGCAAGGTTGTGGTGAGGACTAAATAAGATGCCATGTCTAACCCATCTAGAATAATTCCCTTTCCTCTTCTCTCTCCCAAGAGACAATCCTGTCTCATCATCACTATGTTCATACATGAACACATATGTAGACATAAGCACATGCATGAATAGCATGTAGTCAACACACACGGCCACACAGGTATGTATGCAGGCAATACACATAAGCACAGACACACATGTACACCCATATATACATACTTGCACACACATGCATATATACATATACATACTCACATTGCAGTCTACCCACATTGATCTATTTAACTCCCTAAACATATCATGCATTTTCACATTTGTGTGTCTTTGAAAGCATTCTTCTGTCACTAGGAAACTATCTTCAGTTCTTCACTCAGTAAACTCCTCCTCATCTTGTACGATCCACATCAAATATCACATCTTCTGTGAAGCGTTTCCTCGCCTTCCTAGATAGAGCTACTCGCTGCTTCTTTATTTCCCTGGAAACTGTGGGCAGGCAGAGGGAATATGTCTTGCTCATCTTCGGAGCCTCAGCATCTGACATAAAGTTGGGGCTCCTGAAATCGTTGCTGAAGGTGAAAAGGCAGGTGTGAACTTTATTCTATCAGGTTCCTCAGTCTGTGATCCCCTTAAAGAGGTTCAGGGGGCAATTTGTGGGGGGAAAGTACTGTTTTAGAAGCAGTTGAATGGAGGGAAGACAGCTTGCAGGATGCAGACTCAGAGGTGGCAACAGGTGGCAGAGAAGCAGGAGAGAGGGAAGAAAGACACCCTGTGCCCAGAATACTCTTTGCCTCAGGCCAAGGGGGTGGGAGTGGGAGTGTGAGAAGGAGAGAGCGAGGGAGAGGGAGAGGCAGAGAGAGAAGGAAATATGTTAGGTGTCTCTCTGAGGACACAGGGAGGAGAGAGGAGGACCACTGCCTGTGGGTGGGGGAATCTGACAGGTGGCAGCGTCAGAACTGGGAGGGTTATACATACAGGGTGAAAAGCTACAAAGTCGAATCAGAGGTTCTCATAGTTTTCAGACTTTGGATCTGTTCACACTCTTTAAAAATTAGAAGAGGTTCCCGAGAGTTTTAGTTTATGTAGATCATATAAATCAGTATTTACCATATTATAAATTAGAAATAAGAAAATTTATATATATATATATATGAACTCATTAAAAATAAACAATAAGCTGTAAACATAACATTTAAAAATAACTGTATTTTCTAGTTTAAGCAATTAGAATAAAAAATGAGTGGCATTATTTTATATTTTTACAACTTTCACTAATGTCTATCTGGACAGATGACAGCTAAGTTTTCATCTCTGCCTTTGCATTTAATTGAATAGATTCAACAGAATAAAGTTCACATCTGCCTTTTCATAATTTGACAATCATTTCAGGAGCCCCATTCAATCTGTTGTGACATCACATGTCAAGTTGCCTCTGGAAAAGTCCCATGTATGCTCACACCAAAATGAGAGTGAAGAAGCCAATTGCATCTTAGTACTATTATGAAAATAGTTGGCTTCCTGGACCCGTCGAAAGGGTTGTGGGGACTTGGAAAACTCTTGGATGTGGTCTTAGTATGACAGAGGGGCCTCAACCCTGGCCTGGGGAAAGGCAGACCTGCTGACACCCTCCAGGCAGGGCTGCTATCTGTGGGGTTGTGTGGGGTTTTGTAGGTCCTTGCTGTGCATTGTGAGCTTCTGGCCATGCAGATTACAGGAGGTGGTGAGTGTGAGAGGAAGAGGGAGCCCTGGAGTGGGAAGTAGGAGCTGAGCTTGAATCATGAGGTCTGCCTGGGACTGGGTGTCCTTGGGTCAGCCACTGCCCCTTTAGCAGACTTCGCTTCCCTTGTCTGAAGTTCAGGGCTGGTAGGTTCCCAAGTTTCCTTTCATTGTGACAGATGCTGGGTCTCTGATCCTAAGTCTTACATCGTCCCCTCTCCTAACCCCTTTGGGGGAGGAGCTTCCTCATGGATGAGATTGACCATCACAGTTCAAGCCAGTGGGCACCTGCCAAATCACACCATTCATACACTTTGTGTAGTAACTTGCTTTTTTACTTCTTTCATTACAAAAAAACATCATTAAGGGAGAAAGATTAGACAAGCAAGTATGTAAGCAAGCAAGCAAGAAAAAAAAAAAAAGGACACAAACACACGTGGTTCTCTGTCCTAGCGATAACTACGGCTGACATAGGGTGAATATCCTTCTGTCTCGGTCCCGGCCAGCAGAACCGTGTGTTATTGTGGAATGCTTGTCCTACATCCCCGGACAAGTGACAAACAAATTCATGCAGACTAAAGGAATCCAGTGGAGAAAAAGGGATGCATGGTTGATCTCTCAAGGATCAAGAGAGAGGGGCCCTGACCCTTTGCCTTGACAGGCTTTTATTGATATTCTAGGTAGATTACATCAAGGAGGGTCCTCCTTCACTGTGCACAGGTTTGCTTTAGGTGGTTACCATAACAAAAGAAAGAATGTTGCTAATCCCTTTAAGATAAAGGTTATTTGCAATTGTAAAGGGAAAAGGTTGAACTGGTTACATCCAAACTTGAGAGGTTTAGCATAGATTTTGGGAGGTTACCTTAAAGATATGCAGTAAACACATGTTTCCTCAATTCAGGGTGAGGGAGTTTTTTAGCAAAAGCAAGTCTCAAAGCGGCCTAGGTGCAATGCAGGTCTGATACCCCATGGGAAACCTATTCACAGATATTCTCTGCATGCCACGCGCGTCTGTCTGTGTTCAGAACCAGAGCTGAGCCACAAGATCGCATCACGCATGGATAGGTTCCCTATATCCTTCCAGTTCTTTCTCTATGCCCATAGGTCACGCTTTATCTCTGCTGGATTTATCACATGCTTCTCAGGAACTGAGTACAGTTTGAACTCTTTATTCTGGCCTATGAGTCTCTGTCTTTCCAGACTAATCCACTCCTTCTCTCTCGGTACCCCTACTCTCACCTCTCCTTGAGTAAACCACAGGCATCCCTTCCATGCTTTTGAAGCCTCTCCCAGCTTAGCACCCCATCTCTAAGTTTATCCTGCAAGGCTCAGAAATTCTGACTTGCTCATTCCTTACTTTGCTTCCTTAACGACTCCAACGTGTTCTTGGAAATTCTGTCCCAATGTCACTTCTGAAGTCTCACCTTCCTTATTTATCCTCAGGCTGTTTGCCTCTCTCCCTCCTCTGAACTCCCACAGCTGTCACACACACCTTAATGGGCACTTTGCATATTGGACTGTGATTGCCTGCATGCCTCATGTTACCACCTGCCTCTGGAGCTGCCCACGGTATTGCACACTATTTGCTAACTGGGCTGGAGCCTCTTTGGCAGGTCTGATGCTGTCTCAGACTATGTCACCCAGAGTATGTACATTGTTGGTTATTTGGTTGTTCCACTGGTCTGTGAGCCCTCTGTGGATGGATCTGCACAGGACTGGTCTACTCTCACCAGTAGGGTTGGGAAGGGCTCCTCTTGGCAGGCCTCGGGTTGGCTTTAGCCTGTATGATACCTGAGGCAGGCAGAATTCCAGACCACAAGATGTCAGTGTTGTCTCAGCTACTGAAGAATGGTCAGGGCCATGACTCTACACCTTGCCTGGTGCTGGTGTAGCTGGGCATTCAGAGAAACTGACAGGATTAGACAACAGTTTCTCCCAAGCCTCAGGCTGATCTAGAGAAAAGTGAATTGTAGAGTGAAGGTAGAACTCCATCTAGGGGAAAGCACTGGCCAGGAACAAACTAGGGAGTGGTCTCAGACCACATTTGACATGGGAGGTGAGTTAGCAAAGTTGAAACAGATATAGATAGGAAGGTCAATTATTATCCTGCCATGTGTGCAGCTGAGGGCGGTGTGGGGTCAGAAAGGGTCATTCAGTGAGCTGGTAGAACCAGATTTAAACAAAACTTGAGTGTATATGTATAATCTTTTCCCGTCTGCAAATCCAGCACCAGCAATGTAGGAACCCACTGAATTCATTGCTGGTCATAGATCTTCTGAAGATACAGTGGCAACTTGTCTTTTGGAGGGAACTCAGGGGGCTGCTGTCCTCAGTCCTGACTCCCAGTTTTGGATCCAGCCAGCTCAAGGGGGCTGCCCAAAGCAGCCTTCCTACTGGTAGAGGATTATGGTGTTTCTGAGGTTTTACCTTAGCATGAAAAATGGGAAGAGTGCTGGGCAAGAAATCAGGAGGGCTGGATCTGCTGCAATGGCCTGAAAATTCAGGTGAAATACAGGCTTCTCTAAGCCTCAGATTTCCTATCTTCCCCTTCATTCTTATACACCACCACCCCTGTGTCCCCTCCCCCTACCCCATGGGGTACTCGTTTTCCAAGGGCCTGGCTTCTGCACAAGACCCTCATTTATTTCCATGGTGAATGATTAGAAAGCTGCCTTCGCATTGTTTCTTCTCATAAGACCTTGGTATAAATATTTTAGTGGGAAAAAACAGTATCGTGTTTTGATTAACGGTCTGCTCTTCATTAAATAGCAGGTAAAGTTAGGATCCTTCCAAAGCTACTTCAAAAGCTATTTTTATTTTGAATGAGAAAAGTAATTTCCAGTAACTCTATTAATTTTCCTTGAATTTGTAGTCATGCAAAAATTTTGCTGGACTAGATGCTTCTCATGGGCCCTTTCTATTCTATTCTGTGTCTTAATGGGAAATTCTTCAGAAAGCCCAGCACCTCAAGGTCTTACAAATCTTACAAATTTTGTGCAGAAACTGTGGAAAATATCTCTTCATAATAAATCCAAGTTAATTGTATTATTTAATATCCTTTCAAGATATCACAGACTACTTATTGATTTTTAAAATTAAAATAAAGAAGAGAAAGAAACCCAATCATTATAAAACAACAATTATTTGTACTTCAATAGATGTTAGAATCTGGGATTAACTGAAGCAAATGTTTCATTTAAAAAAATGTTGAAAAACTTTCAGTGCAAAATCCATAAAACACATGACATGAAAAGATGAATAATAATCACAAACAGCCCTTTCCCCTTGAGTTATTATTATACAAAACCATTGAAATCATCCCAAATTTTACTTGCTTGTGAGTTTCAGGTTGGGTTTGGGAATGGGTAGGGCAGGGATGGCAGAGGAGGATGCCACATTTATTGAATAACTTCTGTGCCAGGTACTATGTTAGGCACTTAAGATTCCCAATTGCTTACAATAAGTTTGGAATGGGAATGTATGGTCTCATCTCCATTGCTGCTGCACTAACTCCTCTCCACTTAGTTATATTCCCAGTGTCCCAGGTGTCATCTGTGCAGCTCCAGCAGACTTGGGGAAGAGAGGAGCCCAAGAGGCTTACATAAGACTTGAATAGGAGCCATGGTATGATAGTAGCACTCGCAAGTTAATTACTCTTCTACAAACTCTAGCTACATTAATTTATCTGATCTTTCTTTCTCTTTCTTCTTTCTTTATTTCTCCTTTTATTTTTTATTCTATTATAGTTGTCTCAATTTATCCTCCTTTGTTTTCCTCTGCCCAGCTCCCACCCCCCCACCCCGCTCTCACAGTCAATTCCCACACCGTTGTCTGTGTCCATGGGTCATTCAGGCATGTTCTTTTTTTTTTCTTCAAAGATTTTAATTATTTATTTTCAGCAAGAGGGGAAGGGAAGGAGAAAGAAAAAGAAAAAAACATCAATGTGTGGTTGCCTCTCACTCACCCCCTACTGGGGACCTGGCCCACAACCCAGGCATGTGCCCTGACTGGGAATTGAACCAGTGACCCTTGGGTTCACAGGCCAGCACTTAGTCCACTGAGTCACACCAGCCAGGGCCATACATGTTCTTTATCCATTCGATTCTTATGAGGACTGAAATATACTATTATTATTTCTATTCCATGGAGGGGAAAACTGTGATTCAGGGAGGTTAAGTTGTTTAAGGTCACAGGGCTAGTAAGCAGCAGATCACACTAGCTGTGTGACCTAGGAAGGATGGCTCTAGAAGCTGTGCACTCCACCTCTTTGCTCTTCTGAGTAGCATGAGCCGACTGCCTTTGTGGAAGAAAAGTCCCCAGGGTAGCCACCATTTGGAGCATGCACTTGGACTCTGAGGAATGGAGGGTTTCCAGAAGCATTTCTGTGTCTGACAGGTCCCTACTGGCCCAGGAAGAAGAGTTGGGTTACTCCATTCACAGGTGAAGGGCACTCACGCTAGTCTAAATCTTTGCACATGTCTGGTAGGCCTACCCTTTTCCATCATTTTGTCTTTTTTTTTTCCCTGAGAAGAAGCTACGTATTTCAGAGAGGGGTGTGTGTGTGTGTGTGTGTGTGTGTGTGTGTGTGTGTTAGGGTGTGTCAGGAAAGATTTCCTAAGGAACTAATATTTGGGTTTAGCCTACAGGGATTAGTAGGTGATAATTTGGAGGAGAATGAATTTGGGGATGAGGGCATGGGGTATAGATGGTGGGACTGAGAAAAGGCAGGTTGCAAAAGAAGGAGCTCCTGTGGAACTATGGGAACATTGAATACTGTGCTAGTAATTTAGTGTCAAAGCCTATTCCCCAATGCCCCAAAATATATAGTGAACACATGTCAAACACCACTTTAACACATTAGATAGGAGCCAGCAGCAGCAGAAGGGTAAAGCTGGCCCAGAGGCCCATATGAGAACCCAAAGCATATTGTCAATGAAAGAAGAAAGGCCCAATTAAGATTGCTATGTACCAAACTGGTTAATATTCCACATGATGATAAAATTAACCTTTGGTTATCTTTTCTACTGGGCAAAATTCATTTAGATCTCTTCCAAATTAAAATAATTTGTAACTTATCAATATTCTAAAGTTAACATCTACTTTACAGAGTCTGAATCTTAACTAATAGGAAACAGTGAGTCAAACAAAATTACTGTTCCCTAGAACATCAGGGGATCCTTAGGTGGGCTTGCCAGGCAATGTGCTACAGAGAAAGGCATGAGAAATTTTTGTGCCCTATTTCCTAGCTTGGCTCTGCATCTGTTTTTCTAAGTATCAGAAGGCGGAAACTGGGGAGAGGTAGGATGAGGTGGTGAGGTAGGCAGGGCTGAGTGTTTTGCCTGCCATGGTAGGGAGTGACAGCTGTATCCCGGTGCACATCACTAGTTTTAATCAAGGAAATGATGTGATTCATCCCTCCTTCCATCCATTTTACTCAATAAACTTATGAAATATGCCAAGAGTTGGGAGTAGTGGGGTGAACAAGACAAGATAGGCATGCTTGAGTGGTTTACATGAGAGGAGGGAGAAATACAATAAATGCCTCAATTCTATGGGTATGGCCAACCTGGGAGGTTAAGGAAGGATAGTGGAGGTGAGATAGCAGAAGACAGGGCGTCCGCTGAAAACGTCTGGGGATGTGGATTTCAGCCCGAAGAAGTGACAAGGACAAGGGTTAGAATGAACTGAGTGGGTCCCATGGAAGATGACAAGTTTGTCTGGAGTACAGGGGCTGGGGACTGAGTGGAATGAGCATTAGAGGGGCAGTGGGGGGCAGGGGTGGTGGTAGACAGGGTCCAATGATCTGAATTCTTTTCTGAGTGTGTTTGATGGGTTTGAACTGAGACACGATCTAATTTCTGTTTTTCAACTTACCATTTAGTGCTGTGTGGAGTGTGGATTATGGAATCCAGCAAGAGGAGAGGTAAGGGGTGATATTATGGGTAGGCCTTTAGGAAGACCATTGCATTGGTTCCTTTAGGAGATGATAGGCCTGTACCACAGTGTTAGTTTGACCAGGTTCTTAGTTAAATTTTACCTTGACCAGTGAGGGGTTGAGGCCCAGAAAGGAGTGAGGCTGGAGTTAATGAAATTCTTAGCTGCTTCTCCCCTTGTAATGATCTTGTAGGCGCTTCCTATGGTGGTGGTGGCTGAATATGTTGGACAACCTATGAGTGTATTCAAAAGGAGAAAAAAAAGCCCCAACATTTTCTAATCCATTTTTGCTTAGAGCCAGGCTTGTTTAGGAACCCACAACCAATGAATAGTGGGTCAGGCATTTTCATCCACGTATCTCTCTCTCAAGCCCATACTTCTCCCCTGACCCAGAGGCTGGGTACTAAGCCCTCAGGGAGAGTTGCTTTCTGTCCTCTTCTGCAGTAAATTGTCAAGGCTGGAGCTGCAGGTCTGGGTTGGAGGACAAAGCCCCAGGGACTCATTCAGGCAGTTCCCTGGTAACTCCTCTTTGAGCTTCCCTTTGATTAGAGTTTTCAAATGTTAGTCTTAAGTTGAGAAATGGTATTTCTCCACTCCAGAGCAAGACTCTAGCAAGCAGTGGTGAGCTTAGAGGCTCTGTATTTATGCAGGAGTGAAGAAGCCAGGACTTGGGGAGCACAGGAGAGTGAAATGCAGTCTCATTAGTTTTAATAAGTAACAAGGAAAATGATTGTATTTCTAAGTTCTAATCTCTCTGGGTAATTAATTTCAGTGTTACGTCCTCCAAGATCAAAGGGTGACTCTTTGGATTTGGGTTGCAAATGAGTTACTATACCCACAAGCTAACTAACTGCTGCTTGGGCCTGTCGTGAGACAGGACAAGTGTGCTGGGAACCTGGCCTCGGAAGGATGACACAGCAAATCCAACTGGGTGGGAGGTGTATCTTTAAAAGAAATTGATGAGGAGAAGGAGGGTTTGAGAATGTGACACAAGACATCCTCACTGAATGCAGAAAACTCCTAAGGAGTCCTAAGAAAGGAGAATTTTAGGAAAATTCAGTTTGGAAGCTGTTTTTTATAGCAAAGGTAGGACCATCAGTAATCCTAATCCTCTACCCGCTGTAGTAGCCAAGAGAAGAAGGTGTTCTGTCGTCGACATTTGCAGAGAGATTTGGAAGGAAGTGTTGTTCCTGAAGTCTCAGTAATTGCATACATCTGTCACTAACAAATGGAAAATGGAAATAGCTCAAGAAATAGATTAACACTTGCTGAAGTTAGTGCTTGCAAAGCTAAACTTGAAGCAATTTTAGACAGAGTTTGAAGACTCTCCAAACTGAATATATTGACCCTGAAAGAGTGGTGAGACCAGTTCATACAGATCAGCCTAACATGCATGTGTGTGTGTGTGTGTGGGGGGGGTATTGTGGTACAGGCCATGCCAGGTATGCTGTAAATGTAGGCATCGTGATGCTCTTTGGCCGGTAAGGAATCTGATGTCCAGAGGAGCTGGCTCACTTGTCCCCATTGCAAAGGACTGAATTGGTGCTCCTGGAGTCCCTACCACCCTGGTGGTTCGTGGGAGGGGGCTGGGCAGAGGCAGACCAAATAACTAAATAGAGAAGGTTGAGAGCATGGTGACAGCAGGCACACTGCTTAGCCTCTTTTGGCATACTGTTATTTACACTATTATGTGTATCAGCAAATACCAGCCTTTCTCAAACTGTGTCTTTAGTTTATTACTGTAGTACTACTATTCTCTGAAATGTTAGGAAGTGTTCTACAAAAAGGCTTCTGTGTTCCAACACATTTGGGTTAAAATGATCCTTTAACTGGAGGACTTTCCCAACCTGACTCTTATGTGTAGTGAAGAGGAGATTGAGTATGTTCTATTTCTTAAATTTATTTGATCTTGGTACCCTTCCTACCCCCTTTTGGATGATCTGTTTCTATAGCCACATCCATGTGTCAGTCTGCTTCATTTAGTAAATTGTATATGAGTTCATTCTATGGAAAGACTTTAGGTTTTAAAAATATTTTTTTTTTTAATATTCTGCAGTGTAAGAGCTTCAACACATTTTACAGTTCAGAATGTTATTGGGGTATGTCTGGAGTGGAAGAAGAAAGGTCAGGGAAAACAGCCTTAGACCCTGGGGTCAGAAGATTTCAGCAACATTGGAGAAGGCTGTACAGCCTGGGGAAAGAATGGATTATGGGAAGAAAATGATGAGGGGTAGCCATCCACACAGGGATACAAAAAGCCAAGCTAGGAGATGTAAGGTGCCTGCAGCAAAGCAGGGAAAACGAGGAGGATAAACAAGATGAGAACAGGTAATTCTGAGTGCCCCTTCGAAGGGAGGATTTTTGAACAGCTTCTCACTGCTGGGCTCTGTGTGGGCTGCTACCCAGCAAGGATGCAGTGAAAGAAGATGGGGGTTGCAGCCCTGCAGATTTATGTGCAAATCCTGCTCACTGATTCCTGGTTTGTGACTTTGAGTAAATTCCTTCAACTCTCATCTCTTGACTGCTCACAACCATGGAGAAATCTTTAATGACATGATGCCTACAAACACAGAGCCTTCCCCCGACTGCAGAGAAACCCAGGGCATGGTCCTCACGCTTTTACTCTCCTTTGCAGGGGTTCAGAGTCCCTTTATCTCTGTGGACGTCACCCTACTCGCCTTCCACCCACCTGGCCTCATCTCTTCCTCTAAGTCTCTTCCTTTCTGTATTTTGGGTGCAGGGCTCTTCATACCTTGAAGAATCTAGATAACCAGCTTCCTGATAACTGGGGGGCTCTGCTACTTTGAGAATGAATTTCTCCCAGCTTGGACATGAAATCTAAAATTAGGAGCTGGGCAAGAGTAGCTCCCTATCCCACATCCCTTTGTCTCCTGGCAGCTCTCAGATGGAAGGAGGGGAGTGCACAGTTCCTCTGGGACCCATGGCTGCTTGTCCTGGTTT
>VMDR010012827.1:0-25921 GCA_007922815.1 Macrotus californicus | reverse complement strand
TATTTTTTAACTGTTTTCCTCTGTTTTTTGTTTTGTTTTTTTTTACTTCTTCTTGAAACAAGCCCTTTAACATTTGTTGCAGTACTGTTTTGGTGTTAACAAACTCCTTTAGCTTTTTATTGTTTGGGAAGCTCTTTATTTCTCCTTCTGTTTTAAATGATAGCCTTGCTGGGTAAAGTAGCCTTAGTTGTAGGTCCTTCATTTTCATCAGTTTTAATATTTCATGCCAATACCTTCTGGCCTGAAATGTTTCTCTTGAGAAATCAGATGACACAAGTCCTATAACTTTTAATAGTTTATTGAAAATAATAGCCATATTTACTGAGCACTTACTGTATACAAGGCAACCCTACAAGATTTGTACAGTACTGTTATTATCCCCATTTTATGATGGGAAAGCTGAAACAGAGAAGTTGAATTACTTCCATAGTTCACAAAGCTAGTGAGCTGGGGAGCTGGGATTTGAACCCAGGGTCTGATTCCAGAGTGGGAGTTCTGGTGCCTATACCTGGGAACACCTTGAGGTCAGGGAGCTGAATCTGCCTTTTTGTATCTCTACAGATAGACATAGATGCTCAAAAACTATTGAATGGTGGAAGGAAGGAAGAGAGAAAGGGAAGGTAGGAGGGAGGAAGGAAAGAGAAAAACTTGTGGGGAGTGGTGTAGAGTTATCTTCCAGAATATGTAAAGCTGCCCTATGATTCAGTGTTTTTCTAGTTATGATTGATTACCTGGTAATACCCTACTCTTGTTTCCAGTCCCAATCTCAATGTTATCTCCTCTATTAATCCTTTTCTGACTCAGATGTTCAGTGGCTGTCAGAGTCGCACCTTGCTCCCACCTGCATTGTTGCGCTTTTCACACTTACTATAATTTTACATGCCTGTCTACCACAGTATGCTGAGTTCCTTGAAGACAGGGTCTCTTGGTGGCTGCCTGATACTTAATATGGGCACAAGTCTGTAAACCAGTGAATGGTGTTTTTTTGGGCTCGATCACATATTAACAAATAATACCTTTCTTTTCTTTTACTACTCAGCCCATGCTTTTTCTTTGGTTTAGCATGAGTAAGGAGTAATGATGAATCTCCCCGTTTCATATTTGTTCATTCTGAACCCACAAAATTGGAGAGAATAGGAAGGAAAAATAGCAAGAAGGATGCCAAGACCAAGGAAGCTTCAAAACAGTATATGCCACAGTTTCCAAAGGCAGCCTGTTTATGTATTCAACAGCTGTTAAGCACCTACTGTGTGCTGGTGCTTTACTCAGCAAAGGAGTACATCAATAAGCAAAACAGTGAAGTTTTCTTTTCTCATAAAATGTATGTGGGGAAAAATAATAATCAAGTAAACAAATGTATCAGTTTTTAAAAAAATAATAAGTGCTATGAAAGAAATAAAGCAGGGAGCTGGGGTAGAGTGAGCAGGGGGGGCATTCTAGGATGCATGATCAGGGAAGGTTTCCCTGCAGAGGTGACCTTTAACTAGACTTGAATACTGACATGGAGCCAGACCTGAGTATCTGGAGAACAGCAGTTTGAATAGAGGGAACAAAAAGTACAAAACACAGATGCTTCTTTGTACCACTGGCCACAAGGATGAATATCTGAATGCCTTCTAAGAGTTAGGTGGTATACTATTTTTAATATGAGTGATATGGTCACTGATGTTCAAGGCCATTTATAATGTGGCTATACATCTTATCTAACTAACCTAATTACCTCTTCTATAATTTAGCAAACTTTCCCTTTAATAGCACCAATGCCCTCCCACACATCCAATATTTATGCATGTCTCTGATTTTCATTTTGCTCTTCTCTCACCTGAAATATTTTCCCTCTCCTTTGTCCTTCAAGGCTTAGTTAAAATTTTATCTTTTTCATTTAAAATGATTTTTTAGCTGGAGCTGCTTAGGACCTTGATATGGTAGTGAATAGGCAATACTACATAGCTGATAGAATTGTATAGAATTTAATACATGCACAATGAGTACAAGTAAAACTGGGGAAATCTGAATAAAATCAGTGGATAATATTAATATGGCTATCCTGATTTTACCATTATACTATAGTTTTGCAAAATATGACCACTGAGGAAAATTGGGCAAAGTATGCAGAGGAATTGTCTCTTTTACTTCTTACAACTGCACATAAATTTACAATTGTCTCAATTTTAAAAAGTGAATAACCAAAAAATTATATTTTATGGAAACATTGACATTTAAAATTCTTTCTTAATTTGAAAATAAATTTTCAACTTGTTATGGATCCATCTGTCTACTCCATCTTACACATTTCTCACTTGCTGATTATAATGAGCAAAATGCATTGTCTAAATAAAAACATACCAGTCTTTTACCTTATCAAGAATGAGAATGAGTTTCATCCGGAGTAATGTCATCTCAGTGAATATTTGTTAGCGCCTAGTAATTACTGTTTTCTTCTCTTTTTTTTTTATGTTCACAAATTGTCCTTCAAGAACTGTGCCCAGGACTGGCATCCACGGTTTGCAGAATCAACTCTCTCCCCCTTTTCACAAATTGGAACACTCTGTACCATCTACAGTCTTCTGGCAACCCTCCCTGGCTCCACAGTCCCTGAAAAACTGCCAGCAGTCCTCTCATATATAAATTCTATTGATACCCCCGCCAGGGCTTGTCCAAGCTGGGAGAAATAGGCCCATTCAAAGCCAAGACTTCTCTTATAATCTTCCTCCTGATATTTGTATGACCAACACGCAACCTCACAAAAGTTGGAGCAGGGGAGCTGGGCAGAGGTGGAAGCCAGGAAGTCCTGGACGCAAATGCAGATTCCGTCATGCTCTAGCAGAATGATCTTGGGATATATTATCCAGTTCTTTGAGCTTCAGTTTGCACATCTATCAATTATGAAAAGTAATAGCTATTACTATTGTTATTTGGTTGTGATTGAATGGGATAAGGTTTGTAAGAGTGCTAAGCAGGAATTGACAGTAACAACAAAGCAGATGGGATGTGGATTAATGGGGGTTCAGAGTTGAAACATACTGGAGAAGTTACTCAGTCCTTCCCCCGATTCAGTGAGACCAGTGCCCATGAAACAGTGCATTTCAGCATTCACCAGTTTCCATCACACATTACCATCACAGCTTCTGCTCCTGAGCAACATCCCTGTACCTTCCATGCTCCGTCAAAACTTTAAAAGGTCTTTTCTGTGTGCCAGGTACTTTAAACCCTCTATCCTGTTCATTCTTACAGTAACCTTAAAAAGAGAGCATTTTTATCTGCATTTTACAGCTGTGGAAATTGAGGCTCAGAGTTGTTAAGTAACATGTCCAAGGCTGCATGGTTAGTAAATGGGATTCGGCCCAGGTCTGTCTAATAAGAAACTCCTGCTCTTCCCTGAACTATTACAATGCCTTTTAAAAAAAAGAATTGTGCTTATTTTTCTCAAGTCTTGGCTCAGTCCCTTGTTCCTCCTTTAGGTGTATTCTTCTGCTATAGACTGAGTTATGTTCCCTCATCACTCCCATGTCGAAGTCTTAACGCCCCACATGGCAGTAGGTGGGGATGGGGCCTTTGCGAGGTACTTAAGGTTAGCTGAGGTCATGACAGTGGATGCCTCATGATGAGATTAGTGCTCTTAAAAGAAGAGTACCAGAGAGCTAATATTCTCTCTCCCTCCTTCTTCCCTCTCCTGTGCCCACAAGAAGAGGTCATGGGAACACATAGTCAGATGACAGCTACCTACCTACAAGCCAAGAGAAGAGGCCTCCGAATGAAACCTACCTTGTTGGCACCTTGATCTTGGACTTCTCAGCCTCCAGACTGAAAGATAAATTTCTGTTGTTCAAATCACCCAGACTATGGCATTTTGTTTTGGCAGTCTGAACTTTCACCCTATCTATGCCCTCATTTTCCCAACGTGGCCTTTTTCAAATACAATCTTATTAATGAATTTGCATTTGGGCCTACTCAGTCTCTCCAGCTCTCGGCTTCCTACCATTCCATTGTTCATCATATCCTCAGTGTTGGGTTTTTGACAGTTCTCATTTGTGCAGTGTCTTAGGCCAGGTAATCAGACCTATATATTTTTTCTGCATGGTTCATTGTTTGTCTAGTAAAATCTGACTGTCGGTTCTTGGGTACTTCAAACTTTAAAAACACATGGTTACCAAGACTCCTAGTGCTTCAGGTTGTTACCAGAAAGGAGACCGGGACCAGAGTGGGTCTGCCTGGGGCCAGCTGGTAGTGTGCAGGTTCTTAACTTCGAGCAGGAAAGATTTCACCACGCAAGTCCAGGTGCTTTTGAGAGCCTATTTATTGAAGCTGAGGGCATTGAAACAAGAAAGGGCTTAGAGTAGAAGAAACAACAGGAGAGAGCCTGGGTGTGGCTGCTTTGGCTCGTTTTTGGTAAAAATGTTACAGGAAAGAAATGAGCCTAGCAGGGCTATTTTGGCTCACTGAAAAGTCAGAGAAAAGAGGGCCTTGGAGACAGGTTCAGAGGGTTGGGACCTTCGTTGTTATTGTTGTTGTTGTTTTTAATGTTTTTAAAGGCTGGGATTTTAGGCAAGGTCTTAGGGGAGGATCTTAATAGAACATTCATCAGCTTTTCCAGGTGTCTCCTTTCAGGGTCTTGGTCTCCGGTCATAGGTCAGCCACAGGGCAGGGGGTCATTAGTCCTGGTGTTGCCCACCTGCTTTTGCTGCTTTTTCTGGGCCTAATGCTGAAATACTACTGAAGTCTAGATATTATCTCTAGGGAGGTGACTTCCAAATCTGGCTATAAATTGCTCAGACAATTTGTTCAGCTCTCTGTCTCAGTTTCCCCATTCCACTTGCCAAGGAATTTTCCTAGCTTCTTATGATCCTGCCTCAAAATTGAGCTACTAATCTCTGCTTTGTGGTCCAAGTCAGGCCCTGACTAACAGTGCCCTCTTACTGCCTCTGTCTTCTAGGATCTGCAGTTGTTGGTCCAACAAATCAGCCAGTTACTAGATATACAGCACGTGAGCCTCCTTGCTCCTATGGATGTCTCTTCCTTGAATCTCTATCATTCACTATTTGTTCTACCCCGTTCAGCCCTTGATTACATGGCCTTGTGCCTATTAGGCAAAGTGCTCAGGACAGTTCTTTCTAAGGTCTAAAACAATGTTTGAGAGCTAAAAATAAATTGACTTAAACTTTACAAAATAAAAGTTCATGTATTTATCTTTAAATGTTCATAAATTTAACTTTTGAAAAACAATTGCAAATCAACTCTACTCTGAGGTGAGAATATAAAATAATGTTTGAGGTAAATTCTGGGTTTATTTTAGCATATTTTGAATCATGTGGTAGTAGTAGGGCATCTGAGAGTGAGAGTACCTAGGACCTACCAGAGTCTTAAAACAGCTTTCCTTGATTATCCATTATTTCATACTTTATTCTAATTTTCTATGCATTTTTGATATCTTAGAAAGAGTGTGAAGGTAGTCAAATCCTTCAACATGTTGGTGTATCTACTCTGTTAAGTACTATGCTCAGTACTGAGACCATTCAGGTCTAATATAAAAAAAGATAAAATGAGCCCTGGCCAGTGTGCCTCAGTCAGTTGAAGCATCATTGCATAAACTGAAAGGTCGTGGGTTCAATTCCAGGTCAAGGCACATACCCAGGATGTGGGTTTGATCCCTGGTCAGGACCCATACATGAAGGCAATCAATTGATGTTTCTCTCTCACATCAATGTTTCTCTCTCTTTTTTTCTCTCTCTCCCTGGCTACCCCCACCTCTCCCTCCTTCCCTCCTTCATTCCCTCTCCTCATCTCTCTAAAAGCAATGGAAAAATGTCCTCAGGTGAGGATAAAAAAAAAAAGATAAAATAATACATAAAGGATAAAATGGGATCCCCAGGTTTAAGGAGTACAGGGTCTAGTTTGTTAGAAGGGGTTCATCTTTCCCAACTTAACCTTTGCCTCCTCTGTTTTCTTTCAGTTCCTCATATTCACCGAGCTCCTTCTTTCCTATCTGAGGGCCTTGGCAGATGCTGTTCCTTAGAGTATTCTTCCTGCCACCCTTCTCTGGACTGCCTAATTCCAACCCATTCATTAAACAGATATTTATCTGTTTAAATGTCACTTCCTCAGAGGCCTTCCTTGACCACACCCTGTTCCCACCCTCCACACCATCTAACTTAGTTCCCCTCTGTTATGCTTTTCTATCTCTCTACTGTTCTTCAGTTTTTGTGTTTTGCCTTTGCAAAACTTATCACTTGAAATTACTTTATGTTTATTTGTTTACTTACAATCTGTCTTGCCTCATTCATTATAATGTCTAGGAGGATAGAAAACAGGTCTGTTTTGTTCACTGCTCTATATCTAGTGTTAATCACATTGTCTGGAAGACAATGCGTTCATTAAGCATTTGTTTAATAAATGAGAGAGGAAGGGCACACACTCCTAAAGTGGGTAAATAGCAATGTGAAAATGACTAGAATTAAAAGGAAATCACAATACTCTCTATGATACTGGAATGGTGGATGCATGTCATTATACCTTTGTCTGAATCCACAAAATTTACACCAAGAGTGAACCCTAACGTAAACTATGGGGTGATAACAATGTGTCAACAGAGGTCCATCAGTTCTAACAAATGTACCACTCTGGTGGGAGATGCTGTTACTGGGCGAGATTGTGCACGTGTGGGGGCAGGGATATGTGAGAAATCTCTGTACCTCCCTTTCAATTTTGCTGTGAACCTAAAGCTACTTTAAAAAAAACTGAAGTCTCCATTTAAAAAAAAAAGGAAATAAAAAAAGAGACATAGACCTATAAGGAAGGAATTGAGAGTATTTCAGGGAAGAAGAGGGATAGACAGGATTTGTGTGTGGCTGTCCAGTTTCCCCAACACCATTTATTGAAGAGACTATCCTTTCCTCAGGCATATCTTTGCTCCATTGTTGTAAATTAATTGACCATATATGTGTGGGTTTATTTCTGGGCCCTCTGTTCTTTTGAAGTATGTGTCTGTTTTTATGCCAATATCATACTGTTTTGATTTTTACAGCTTTATACGGAGTTTGAAATCACAGAGTGTGACACCTCCAGCTTTGTTCTTTTTTTTCAAGATGGCTTCAGCTATTCGAGGTCTTTGTGGTTCCATACAAATTAACTTCATTTTTAAATGTGAAAATTTTCTTGGTAATTAACCAATGGAAGATATTTAGACCACCTACTTAACATATTAACCCATAGTAATGTATAATTATCACTACTCACATTTTATATGAGAAAACTGATGTTTGAGATGTACATATCAATCAGAGTTTTCCATAGCAGTCAACAGAAGCCAATTCTGGCTGATTTAAGCACAAATGGGATTTATTTTTAAAATATTGGGAAGGTCATAAAATTCTCCAGAGTGTGAAAACTGGACATAGAGGCCACATTGCAAAATTGACATCCCTGATGAAATTCAGGTTTGATAGCCTTCCAAGTGGAACCACCTAGTGGAAACAAAATGTCCTGGGTGAGCAAAGACACAATTTGGTGACTTTGGCATGATCTTGAGGGATAAAAGTGTACTCGGCTATAAAAATGGAAAATTATGGCCTTAAGTTCAAATTAAGTGTATGTGATAGATGATGGCCACTATTTTTAATTTAATTCAAGTACAAATACATCCACCATCTCATAAATCTTACAAAATTGAATTCACAAGACATTGTAAATAATGCATATACCCTATCTATTGTATTACAACTACAGACCAACATGCCCGATATTAAATAGCCACCTAATTTATTTGTGCATATTGAAGGCTCAAAAAGTTGCCCCCAAACTCTCACAGTCATTGAAGCTACTATTAAGAATTTAAAAGGGGTTAGAATGGATTACTGACCACAGTTCAGGCACAAGGCAAAGAGCCATCTTGGCATCCTGACTGAGAAGTTTGCAATACAAAACAGCTCATTAATTCTTCCTCTGATCAGAGCAGAAAGCACCTTTGTTCCCGCTGCAGATGGTTGTTGTAAATCACCAAGACACCTTTACTTTGGCTGGTTTCAGAATTAGAGAGACAGGGTGAGAAATAGATGGTCTTTGGATATCCATGTCCAGGTTTGGTCATGCCCTTCATCTCTAACTTGCTGCTTTCTCAGGATGTTCATGAGGAATGTGGACACCATGTGTGGTTTGACTGTTGTTTGCTGCTTGTAAAAGAAGAAATGCACACTGATGTTCCCCATTCCACAATCTCACTACTTGTTTTAAACTTAAAACTATAAACATTTATTATCTTACAAACTTTTTTATCTCAGCTAAGCTAATAGGTGTTAAGGTGGTATCTCAGTGTGATCTGAATCGTATTTCTCTTTATGAGTGAAGTTGAGCATATTTTTATATATCTAAGAGGCATTTTTATTTCTTCTGTGAATTCTCCATTTCTATCATTTTCCCACTTTTCTAATGTGCTTTGAGTCTTTTCCTTATTGCTTTGTAGATAAATTAACCCTTTGTTCTGATAGAATTTTCAAATATTTTGCTTTTCACTTTGATGGGTTTTGCCAAACAGAATTTTATTTATTATTTTGGTAAAATATATGTAAAACATAAAAATTACCATTTTAACCATTTTTAACCATACAGTTCAGTGATTAAGAACAGTCACCTAATTGTGCAACCATTTTCCCTACCCATTTCTAGGGCAGAAATCCCCAATAGAAACTCTCTACTCATTAAACAATAAGATTCCATTTTTCCCTCCCCCTAGCCCTGGTAACCACTGTTTCACTTTCTGTCTCTATGAATTTGCCTACTTTAGGTATCTTGTATCATTGGAATCAGACAGCATTGGTCCTTTGTGACTGGCTTATTTCATTTAGCACAACGTCTTCAAAGTTCATCCATGTTGTAGCTTATGTTCAGAATTTCCTTCTTTTTTAGACTTCTGGTCAATATGGAGGCATAGGTAGACACACTTCACCTCCTTGCACAACCATAGAAAGAATTACAATCAGATCTCAAAATAAATAACACCAGAACTGTCTGAAAATCGAGCTGTATGGAAGTCTAACAACCAAGGTCTAAAGAAGCTACATTCATTCATCCAGACAGGTAGGAGGGGTGGAGTCTCAGAGATGGGCAAAGAGACAGTGTGGCATAGACAGGGAATGGCGGTGGAAGGGACAGTCCCACATTCAAATGTGGTGAATAAAAATCCAGAGGAGCAAGTGCAACCAGCCCCAGGTCAGACTGTACAGCCCAGGGTTCCTGCATCAGGAAAATAAATCGCCATTACCTCTGGCTGTAAAAACCAGGGGGGATGGTTGGGGCAGCAGAAGAAATTGCCAGATTTTTGTCCCTTAAAGGGCCCGCATGGACTTAGAATGCAGGCAAACCCACCCACTCTGGGTTTTACCACCAGGGCTGGAAGGGCACCACAGCTGGAAGGGCACCAGTCACATGCAGGAAATGGGTGAAGTGGCTGGAAATGGGGGGAGTGCTGGGCAATGCCCCTCCAGAAGCCAGGCAGGGACATTGTCTCCTCTCTGAATCCTCCCCCCGCACTGAGCCACAAAGTGGTGAAATGGGTTGACCCACGCTGGCGAGTACCTGAGACTCCTCCACCCAACAGAGGAGAGATTGAAGCCAAGAATCAAATCAATGATTTGGAATACAAAGAAGGAAAAAGCACTCAACCAGAGTGACAGGAAGAAAAAATAATGAAAAAAAAATAAAAATGAAGATAGGCTTAGGAATCTCTCAGACAACTTTAAACATACCAACATCCGAATCATAGGGGTGCCAGAAGGAAAAGAGGAAGAACAAGAAATTGAAAACTTATTTGAAAATAATGAAAGAAAACTTCCCTAATTTGGTGAAGGAAATATACATGTAAGTCCAGGAAGCACAGAGAGTCCCAAACAAGTTGGAGCCAAAGGGGCCCACACCACGACACATCATAATTAAAATGCCAAAGGTTAAAGATAGAAAATCTTAATAGCAACAAGAGAAAAGTAGAGAGTTACTTACAAAGGAGTTCCCATAAGACTACCAGCTGATTTCTCAAAAGAAACTTTGTAGGCTAGAAGGGACCGGCAAGAAATATTCAAAGTGATGAAAAGCAAGAACTTAACAACTTAGATTACTCTATTCAGCAAAGCTATCATTTAGGATGGAAGGGCAGATAAAGTGCTTCCCAGACAAGGTAAAACTAAAGGAGTTCATCATCACCAAGCCATTATTACAGGAAATATAAAAGGAATCTATTTAAGAAAAAAAAAAGAAGATCAAAACCATGAACATTAAAAAGGCAACAAATCCACAACTATCAACAACTGAATCTAAAAAATAAAAATAAAAACAAACTAAGGAAACAACAGAACAGGAACAGAATCATAGGTATGGAGATAATTTGGAGAGTTATCTATCACTTGGTAGGAGGAAGGGGGAGAATTGGAGAAATGATGCAGGGATTAAGAAGCATAATTGGTAGGAACAAAATAGACAGGGGGCTGCTAAGAATAGCATAGAAATGGAGAAGGCAAAGAACTTATATGCATGATCCATGGACATGAACTAAGGGGTGGGGGATTGCTGGAGGGAAGGGGTGTACCAGGTGGAAGGGGGCAAAGGAGGAAAAATGGGGATAACTGTAATAGCATAATCAATAAAATATACTTTAAAAAAGAATTTCCTTCCTTTTTATTTTTAATTGAATTTTTCATTGTTGTTCAAATATAGTTGTCTCCATCTTCCCTCCATCACTCCCCCCTACCCCAGCTAATTTCCTTCCTTTTTAAAGCTGAATAATATTCCATTGTGTATATAGGTCACATTTTGTTTGTCCATTTATCAGAATTTTATTTTAATGTGGAAAAGTCCACCTTTTTAAAAAATGGGTTCTGATATGTCAAACAAACTCAAAAAGAGTCTGGAGATTTTGCTAGAAATAAATGATAGAATATTATTCAAGTTTCTTAAAGTTTGTAGACTGGAAACACAGCTATTCAAAAACTCAGAAGTATTCCAAAGAAGAAAGAAAAGTTAAGTTTTTACAGCAAAAAGTACGTGCTTGAGCATTACTAGCCCTGCGTTCTTAGCCCTAGGAATGGTCCAGTATGCTTATGAGTCAGATGACAAGAGGTCAGGATGGTGGATGCCAGGTGCTCTGGTCACGTCTTCATGGCCTGGATAATGGATGTCAGGTGGATGTGGATGTGAGTCCTTCAGGGAGTAGTCACCTGGCCTGGACATGTGAGTCCTTGGAGGTAATTAGAGGGTTATCTGGACATATATCCAGACACTGACTCAGGATAGGGAAGTTCAAAAACAGTTTAAGTGTCTAGGCTAGTCAGAACAAGAATGGAATCTTTCCTCATGATTCAACCTTCATAATGTTAATACTTTTAGCAGCTTGGTTAAATTGACTCCATTTTATATATTCTGTATCTTTACTCTTTCCTCAGATACTTAGACCAATCAAGGGTATAAAGAACTGTTCTCTAGTTTCTTCCGCTACGTGTATAGTGTAATTTTTTAAAATTTTACATTCGAAGATTTTGTTCAGCTAAAATGTATTCTAGTTGAATATGTGTGGGTTGCCTCCAACAAAAGAAGAAAGACACTTTGAAGACTGGGTTCCCCAAGACTCAGATTCTGGGACAGAGATTAGAGAGCAAGGAGTTTGTTGGGGAGTACTCTCTGGAATCACACCTACAAGGGAGTGAAGGAAGCAAAATTGGGTGGAGTGAGAAATCAAATCGCAATGCAGTGGCAACAAAGCTTCAGCCAATTCCATGAGCTCCGGACTGAACTGGCCTTTCAGAGTTACCTTAAATCGTGAGAAGATGTCCAGGCATTTATATTCCTACACCAGCCCGTCATTGGATATGAATGGCCCTCGGAGTGTAATTTTGGATGAGGCGGTTCCCATTGACTGAGAACAATTCCTTAGAGGAACTTAGCCAGGAGTCTTCAGCAAACAGCAGTCCCAACAGCAGGGGAATGAATCAGTGCCTTTGTCCTTGTGTGATGGCAGATAAGCTAACACAGTGATGCTAATTCTAAAGAATGTCTTTAATTTTCAGTCTGGTAGTCCAGTTTTCAGTCCTGGTCGTAAACAGTTGTTTCTGAATCAATGCTGCTTTAGGCTCAGTGCAGAGGTTATTTTGTCCAGACTTAACATTCCAAAGGTTTGAGGAGTAAGACATGCAACGCAGTATCTCTGGGATGGCAGCTCCGACTCCAGTGTGAAATGGATTTGATTGTGTTATATTTTACAACTTCAGTAAAACCCCAGGCCTGCCCTCACCCTCTCTATGAACAACGCTGCTGTGCAAGCCTTGTATATGCCAGCACTTGCAAATAATAACCTTTTCTTTCCTTCAAAGTTCCCTGATGGTTATTGCTGGAGGGCATCTTGTGGTCATAATGAGAACTGTAAGGGTTTGTCCAACATTGGTTTGGAAAGAGGAGACATCTGTGGGAAGCTCACTGGGGCCCAGGCATTTCTAGCTGATGATGATGATGATGATAATGATGATGATGATGATGATTATAGGCTGAAACTTGCACAAAACACTTCTGAACAAATCATGCCATTGCTCTGTCTGTGCAGTATGGAAAATGAGCCAGTGGATGCCATGGTTCTGTACTCACTACCTCATTTGTTATAAAGTATATTTCTTTTTCCAATGTGATCTTTTGCAGGATCCCCTGGGAGCTGATCAAACTCTGTGTAAGCCTTTGGGAAATGGTGCTGCCTAAGGCCCTATAAACGGGAAAGGCAAACTCAGAGCTAGAATATTTACTGATTTCAGTCAAAATGACAAGGTGGATTATTGCCCCTTCCAGGGTGGAAGAAATTCAATGAAGTCAACTTGCCACCAAATGGCTGGTTGGTCTGCCCTAAGGGATGGTGCCACATTATGGACATAGAGTTGGTCTCTATGCCTGGCAGTTTGGAAATTTGGTAACAGCAGTAGCTAGAGCAGTTGTGGTGAATGGGAGCCCATTCTGTGGAACCCATGCATATCCTCCATCCCTGCCCCCACGGCTATTTTGTTTCTGTGGCAACACTGAGGCACGGCACAAAAGCTGACGAATGTCACCTGGCTGAGTCATTCTGTCTGTCTAGTACTCATTGTCTTCTGTGGTTCAGCCAAGAGTTCTGGGTGTGAAAACTAACTCAGTCTGGAAACTAAACAAAGGGTCATGAGGCTGTTTCTTGAGGGGGTGGCAGCAGCCCCTCAGCTTCTTGATCATTCATCCTTGACTATTTTAATTGAATAGGTTAAACAATGCTCTTGTTTGTTGTCCATCTACATTCCCATAAGGATGCTCTGTTCTCAACATCTCTATAGCTTTCTATAGTGGGTCAAGCCCCTATTCCTGCCTTTCCAACCTCGCCTCTCACTGCCATAACTGAACCCAAGTTGCTTCTCTAGTGGTTAAGCATTGTCACCTGACCTCTAATATTTCAGGCTATTATCATCCTCATTATTAGAAAAGAGCCCAGTTCTGTAATGACATCCCTTTTTAAAAAAAAAAAATTCTCACCTCAGGATATGTTTATTGATTTTTAGAGAGAGAGGAAGGGAGAGAGAAATATCGACGTGAGAGAGAAACATTGATTGGTTGCCTCCCCTGTGTGCCCCAGTCAGGGATTGAACCTGCAACCTAGGTATGTGCCCTGATTGGGATAAAACCCACAACCTTTTGGTACGTGGGACAGAGCTCCAACCAACTGAGCCACCTGGCCAGGGCTGTAGTGACATCTCTTACCATGAGCTCTGTACTATAAAGGACAGCCACCAGTACATAAATCAGTGAATCTGAGTCTCTTTTACTAGGTCCTTTCTTCTTACTTTGGTAAGTGGAGTGTCTTCTGAGCCCTCACATGGACAATAGTCATCTGGTGGGGTTTGTGGCCTCATATAATAAATCCATTTATGAATGCCCTCCTTCTGTGAAAGTGGTCCTTTTGTCCACCATCTGCAAGGGAGTTCTGGCATCTACTCTTCAGTGAGTGTGGACATCACATTCTGCAAGTTTCTAAGAGCCAACCTAGCGGTGTGTGCTGGGGCCCCAGGCAGGGTTTAATAATCCTGGAGCCTAGGAGAGTGCTCCATGTCAAACAGCGTTCCCTTGGCCAAAGTTGTGTTCTACCCCCTTGATTCCACACCCTCAGAAACCAGTCCCGTGCATGCTCTCTTAGCTCTGCTGTACAGTGTTGGCCAGGCGCTGCAGCTTCTTCAGGTATAGTCCCTTTCCCTCCTTTAGCAGACCCAGTGCATCCCTGACTGGGTTTGTTGTGACTTAACGGGTTGTGTGATTAGTTACAGTGGATTACTATGGATCTACCAGCAGGAAGGGAAGTGATGATAGCAGATCTGATGGTGGCACATGTCTTGAAAGGCAGAGGCCTAAGCACCGTCCTCAATTGAGTGATGAGTGCTAACCTTTCACAGGGAGGAGTGGGACCTTTCTTCAGGTCTAGAGGCTTCTGGGGAATATGCAACTACAAGGTTTTCATTGCATCAACCCCAAAATTCACACCCCATTTATCAGTGGCCCACACTTTCCCAGTTAGAGTTTGGACCTAGGTATAGCAGACCTGCCACTGGGAATTCAGTCTTTCCTGGTGCTCTGCCACTTTATGCTTAAGTCCTGAGCCTTGAGCTTTATTTACCCTCCAACTATAGGAGATGAGAGTCTCATTGTGCTCTGCCCATGAGGCCCTCTGGCTTTTACATTTAGTCTCTAATTGCTGATTAATCACTCTCACTCAGCCTTTCCTTGTCTTTCTCCAGAACACCATTTTCCACAGCCACCTGACACCATCACCTTTATAATTACTAAGTCCTTCTTAATTCTCAAATACTGGTTCTATCACCCCGGCCAGTGCATTCCCTTCCAAAGGTATCCCAACAACATCGCTGCTACTGTGTGCCTACCAACCACCCACAAGGGGGTCTTTTTTTCCAGACAGTTGATGGGTGTCCAACCTCGAGTATCTGCTTGCTGGGTTTCCTGGGAGGCAGACTCCACAGTGGAGCTTAACACACAGAAGCCTTACTGGAGGATGCTCTTGGATCAACGCCTACGGAGTATGAAGAAGCAGGACTGAGCAGGGAGGCTTGGCTCTGATGCTGTCACATCAGCCTCAGCAGGTTCCATGAGGGTCTCTGGAACTGGGAGGGCCCTGAGGAGTTGTCCTCAAATTGAGGATGCTGACCAGTCAATGAATAGAGGCAGCCCCTGGAAAGAGCAGATAAGCTGGATAAAGCGGCTCCCGTCAGCAGAGAATGACCACCAGGGGAGGGATTTAGCCGGGACCTGTCAGCCATCTACCCGCCCCGCAGCTGAGGGAATACGGACTGGATCTGGGCAGCACCCTCCGGTACCCACCACAAGCATTTTTAAAGTTGTTATAGTTAAGTTTTAACAGTAAAAGAGGTCATTTTTCTAAAAAAAAAATCCTGAGGAGAAAATGGTGACACCTTTTGTGTTCTTTTGTCCGGAGACTCAGTGGTTCTTTGTGGGGAAGTTTCCCCACCTGAAGAATGGCCTCGACCTCCCACAAAACAAATAGAAACTTGGCAGTGGCCTGGACGGGAACTGCTGATAGGGGTTATTTAGTTTCTCATGACTCACCTCCCTTCAACCTACCCAACCCAGACCAAAAATAGGTGCGGCAGGTGTTGACTCCAGGCTGCTGCACAGCAGGATGAACAGGCAAATCTGCATAACCTGAAAAATAAACTGAGGCCTGGAAGCTCGCTGACACACTGCACCCGCACTAAGAAGAAAATAAATCTGACACCCAGGACCTTGAAAAACAATTTATGTCTTTCCCAAAGCCTGGTGGAAATGTGGCCAAGGACGACATTTCATCACACTTCCTAAAAATATTATACTTCCTAAAAACCCTGTTTGGACAGCTCGTTCTTAGGTTTCATTCATTCAGACTTCTGCTTTCTGAATCTCTTTTCTGCTGCTGGCAAAGCTTCACCTCTGCAAGTCAATTTTATGAATGTAAATCAGTCCAGTCTTTATTTTCACTTTTCGGTTCTCCTGTCCTCATTACCCTCAACTATATGTAAAGAGCACAGATTCCTTAACAGATGGGGGGGGAGGGGAGAGAGTATAAATTTTGACCCTGCCACACTTGAATTGGTAAATACATTATATTTTTTTAATGCTGTATTTGTTGATGAAACACTCCACCAGATGACAAGAACCCAATAATAATTTACAATGTATGAATTACCTCCTCTCTGGAGCTGCCATCCTACTATTCTCATGGCCACATATGCCGTTCTGGGTCTCTTCATTTTCCATGAGTGTTTCCACGGCGTTTTGTCTGAAATAGACCTGGCTGTGTTCCACATGTGTTTTCAGAGAACCTTTTGGGCCTGCCTGATAGGGAAGAACACACAAACAGGAGGTGAGCACTCGAGCACATACACACAAACACAATTCAGCATGTGATTTCAGTGAGTTCAGGGACTCCTGAATAAGTCCCAATGAACCACTTAATGAGTTTCCTTGCCTAACTCTCAGTTCCTGAAATTCTGACCCCAAAATATTAGCTAAAGTAACAATACGCTTACATGTCCATGACAGGATGCAAAGTCCATTTTTTTACTGGCCAATGAGTAGTCCTTATAAATTACATAAAGTATACTAGAGAAGCCAAGTTTCTATCATTCATTACTTCCTCTGTTTGTTAGTCACTCAGTCATTTAACAAACATTTGTTTGCTAAACACTTACTCTTTTAGAGTAATATATTTATATAAAATCAATCTCCATCTTCAAGAGTCAAACCAGTTCATGGGGAGGATTGAATGTTAATAGCAGTGGGAAGGGTACCTAATTCGGCCTGGGAGCTGGGTACGGCTGAGAATGTTTTCAGGGAGAGCTTTTTGGAGAAGGTGACACATAAATTGTATCTGGAAAAATTCTTAGAGTTTTCTGAAGGCAGGAGTGGGGGGAAGATGTTCCCTCCACAAGGGACAGCATTTGCAAAGACCCAGAGGCAGAAGGGAGAGCTTGTCCCTTGTTTGCTAGGGCTGTAGGAGTGGAGTGTGAGGCTGTCGCAAAAAGTGAGGCAAGGGCCAATTCCCAGACAGTCTGGAACACCAGCGGGAGGAATCTGCTCCTTATCCTCAATTGGATGCTCAACTGCCTCTGGCAGGTACCATTAGCAGGGCACGGCACCATCAAACTTGTTTGTAGCGCAGTAGGTGTGGTAATACTGACACCCCATGCCTGGAGGTTGTTTATGTCAGTTGCATTTAAAATTTCAAAATAATAATAAAGAATTGAAATTATAAATGACTTGCTTTTAATAAATTAAAACAGGTACTTTTTTGTACCTTCATATAATACACTCAGAGCCACTTGCTTTTATATGTTATTTTATGTTATTTTGAATAGAGTTATCACCAGCAGAACTGTGGGAATGGCATGCATAACTCATATTCCAGCTTACCTTTGTTCCTGCTTTTAGAGAAGCATCTGATATAACCTATCACACCAGTGGAGATTTCAATACTGTGTTTGCTTGGAAGAACAGAGACAGAATCAGGGATACGGAGAACATTTGATGTTTGCCAGATGGGAGGGAGGTATGGGAGAATGGGTGAAGAGGTGAGGGGATTAAAAAATACAAATAGGCAGTTACAGAATAGCCATAGGGATGTAAAGTGCAGTACAGGGAATGGAGTAGCCAAAGAACGTATATAGGAATAAACCCTGGACATGAACAATGGTGGGGGGATTGCCTGAGGGTGTGGAGGGTGCTGGATGGGGGGCGCAAAAGAGGGAAAAATCAGGGCAACTGTAATAGCATAATCAATAAAACATAATTTTTTTAAAAGTCCCCAACTACTCCTTAAAAAAATAAAAAATACTGTTTGCTTATAATTTTATATTTATTTTCACTTTCTTTATGTTTTTTCCAATGATTACATGTTTAATTTAAAAAGGAGAAAAAATACAAATGAAGAAAACATGCATAGAGCATCAGTATCATTAAATGGATACTTTACTTACACACATGTTTATAATATGCTTTTCTGAATAAAACAGCCCTTCCCCGAATAGTCTGTGGTCTATCTGCTTTACCATCCAGATAAATTTGCATTAGAACTTAAACTGGAGGGAGTAGGTCATGTATGTGAAAGTCATCTGTTATGGTACACTGCAGCATGAAAAATTTAATTCCAGGGAATGCTGGGGTAGTGAAAAGAACACACATTTTGCTAACAGATCTGGGTTCAAATCCCAGTTATGTTAGTTACCAGGCATGTAACACTGAGCAAGAAATGGAACCCCTCTCAATCAGTTCCCTGTATGTAAAATGGAGCTAATAATTATTGCCTTGCAGGGTTGTTGTGATAAATGAAAGGACATGTATTCAGTTCTTGTACAGGGGTTTACAAACTGGTAGTCAGTAGTAGAATAGTCACTGTGCAGGTGGGTTCTGAAGCTGGGTTGCTGACCAAGACTAGATTTAGAAGGCGGACAGTTAGGTCAGCAGGCCTAAACTAAGGCTCTTGCAAAGAGGAGAAAGACTGACTTTTAGATGTGCTCAAAACTTGGTTATCACATTAGGGTAGGCTCACTACTGGAACAACAAAGAAACAAATTCTCAATAGTCTAATACATTGAAAGTTTATTTCTCTCCCTGTGTTAGTTCAGTCTTCTGAGAAGCTTCAGGATGAGATTAGACATGCAAGAGATTTACTGGGGGAGACACCTGTGAAGGGTAAATAAGAAAATGCTAAGGGAGGTGAGGAGAGCTTTCAGACCACAGTATAGGTCTGACACCTGCGAAGGAGAGGAACAAGGAAGGAGGGCTGGGTATGAAGAGTCCTGGACATCACTAATTCAGGCAAGAAAATGGAGACCCCTTGACTCAAAGCCACCTGATGGAGGCATCTGGTGTCTTGTAGCAATGGGCCTGAATTTGTGTCTCCAGCATGCTCAGTCATTGGCTGGGTGCAGCCCACAGAGATCTAGCCTTACACAAACAGTCAAGTTTTATATCCAAAATGCCCAGCACTTGTTGTTTGTTGATTTGTTTATGATGTCCATCCTGACCGATGTGAAATGGTGTCTCATTGGGGTTTTAATTTGCATCTCTCTGATGGCTAGTGATGCTGAGTATCCTTTCATATGACTCTGAGCCCTCTGTATGTCCTCCTTGGAGAAGTGTCTGTCCAAGTCCTTTGTCCAATTTTTAATTGGATTGTTTTTATTCCTGGAGTGGAGTCATGTGAGTTCTTTATATATTTTGGAGATCAAACCCTTTTCCAAGATATCATTGGCAAATATATTTTCCCATACAGTTGGTTCCCTTTTCATTTTGCTGATGTTTTCTTTAGCCACACAGAAGCTTTTTATTTTGATGAGGTCCCATTTGTTTATTCTTTCCTTTATGACCCTTGTTCTAGGGGACATATCAGTGAAAATATTGCTGCATGGAATATCTGAGATTTTCCTGCCTATGTTCTCTACTAAGACTATAGTATCATGACTTATATTTAAGTCTTTTATCCACCTTGAATTTATTTTTGTGTATGGTGTAAGTTGGTGGTTGAGTTTCACTTTTTTGCATGTGGTTGTCCAGATCTCCCAACACCATTGGTTGAAGAGGCTATTTTTACTCCATTTTATGCTTCTGCCACCTTTATTGAATATTAACTGACCATAGAGACTTAGGTTTATTTCTGGGCTCTCTGTTCTGTTCCATTGATCTATGTGTCTGTTCTTATGCCAGTACCAGGCTATTTTGATTACCGTGGCCTTGTAATGTAGTTTGATGTCAGGTATTGTGATCCCTCCTGCTTTGTTCTTCTTTCCCAAAATTGCTGCAGCTATTCAGGGTCGTTTATTTTCCATATAAATTTTTGAAATGTTTGTTCTATATCTTTGAAATATGTCATCAGTATTTTAATAGGTATTGCATTGAATCTATAAATTTCTTTGGGTAGTATGGACATTTTGATTATGTTAATTCTTCCAATTCACGAACGGTATATGCTTCCATTTATTTGTGTCTTCCTTAATTTCTTCAGAGTTATGTAGTTTTCTGAGTACAGTCTTTTACCTCCTTGGCTAGGTTTATTCCTAGGTGCTTTATTTTTCTTGTTGCTATAGTAAATGGGATTTTTTTCCTGATTTCTGTTTCTGATGTTTCCTTGTTGGTATACAAAAATGCCTTTGATTTCTAAATATTGACTTTGTATCCCTCTGTTTTGCCAAATTCACTTATATGGTCGAGTAGTGTTTGGGTGGAGTCTACAGGATTTTCTATGTACACTATCATGTCATCTGCAAACAATGACAGTTTTGTTTCCTCTTTTCCAGTTTGGATGCTTTTTATTTCTTCTTCTTGTCTGATCGTAGTGGCTAGGACTTCCAATACTAAGTCAAATAGACATGGTGAAAGGGAACATCCTTATCTTGTTCCTGATCTTCATGGGAAAGCTTTTAGTTTTTGCCCTTTGAATATGATGTTGGCTGTGGGTTTCTTGTATATGGCCTTTATTATGTTGAGGTATGCTTCCTCTGCTCCCACTTTGCTGAGTGTTTTTATGGTAAATGGGTGCTGTACCTTATCAAATGCTTTTTCCACCCCTATTGATATGATTATGTGATTTTTGTCTCTCCTTTTGTCTATGTGATGTATTACATTTATTGATTTGCGAATATTGTACCATCTTTGCATCCCTGGGATGAATCCCACTTGATCATGGTGTATGATCTTTTTAATGTACTGCTGGATGCGGCTTGCTAATGTTTTCTTGAGGACTATAACATTTATGTTCATCAGCAATATTGGCCTGTAGTTTTCTTTGTTATGTCTTTGTCTGGTTTTGGGATTAGGATAATGCTGTCATCATAAAAAGAGTTTGGGCATCTTCCTTCTTCTTGGATTTCTTGGAATAGTTTGAGAAGGATAGAGGTTAGCTCTTCCTTAAATGTTTTGTAAAATTATCCTGTGAAACTGTCCAGTCCAGGGCTTTTGTGTGACAGAATTATTTTGATCACAGCTTCAATTTCACCAGTTGTTATCAGTCCGTTTAGGCTTTCTGCTTTTTCTTGATTCAGTTTTGGAAGATTAGATTTTTCTAGAAATTTGTCCATTTCACCCAGGTTTTCAAATTTCTTGGCATATAGTTCTTCTTAGATCCTTTATATTTCTTTATATCCTTTATATATTATATATTATATTATATATTATATATTATATCCTTTATATATCCTTATATATTCCTTTATAATCCTTTATATTTCTGTGGTGTCGGTTGTCATTTCTCCTCTTTCATTTCTGACTTTATTTATTTTGATCCTCTTTTTTTTCTTGATGAATCTGGTTAAAGGCTTGTCGATTTTGTTATCATTTCAAGAACAAGCTCCTGAATTTATTGCTCCTTTGAATTTTTCTTTTAGTCTCTATGTCATATAATTCTGTTCTGATCTTGATTATCTCCTTCCTTCTACTCACTCTGGACTTTGTTTGTTGTTATCCCTCAAGTTCTTGTAGATGTAGGTTAGGTTGTTTATTTGAAATGATTCTATCTTTTTTTAGGTAGGCCTGTATTGCTATGAACTTCCCTCTCAAGACTACCTTCACTGTGTCCCATAGGTTTTGGACTGTTGTGTGTTCATTTTCATTTGTTTCCAGAAACTTTTTGATTTCTTCCTTGATCTCATTATTAACTCGTTCATTGTTTAATAGCATGCTATTCAGTCTCCATGAGTTTTAATATTTTTGAATTTTTTTCCTTGAGGTTGGTTTCTAGTTTCAAGCCCTTATGATCTGACCAAATGCTTGATATGATTTCAATTTTCTTGAATTTGTTGAGGCTTGTTTTGTGTCCTGTCATGGGGTCTAGCCTAGAAAATGTTCCATGTGCATTTGAAAGGAATGTGTATTTTCCTTCTTTGGTATGAAAGGTTCTATATATATCAGTTAAGTCCATTTGATCTAATGTGTCGTTCAGTTCCACGATATTCTTGTTGACATTTTGTTTGGAAGATCTATCCATTGTTGACAGTGGTTAAAATCCCCTACTATAATCATGTTGCTGTCTATCTTTTTCTTGAAGTCCTCCAAGATTTTCCTTATATACTTGGGTGCTCCTATGTTGAGTGCGTATATGTCTACAATATTTATGTCTTCTTAATGGATTCTTCTCTTAAGTATTATGAAGTGTCCTTCTGTGTCTCTTTTTATGGCCTTCATTTTGAAGTCTATTTTGTCTGATATAAGTATTCCTACTCTACCTTTTTTTTTCCTATCCGTTTGCTTGGGATGTTTTTTTCCAACCCTTCATTTTCAGTCTGTGTAGGTCTCTTTTTCTGAGGTGGGTCTCTTGTAGGCAGCATATGTGTGACTCATGTTTTCTTATCCTACTCTACTCTGTGTCTTTTGATTGGAGCATTTAATCTACTTACATTTAATGTTATTATTGATAGGTACTTATTCACTGCCATTTTACCCCCCTTATACCTGTGTTCCTCTCTCTCTCACTCTTTTTCTTCCTTTTCTTAAATAGTCCCTTTAGCATATCTTGCAATGCTAGCTTGGTGGAGGTGTATTCTTTTAGACTTCTTTTGTTCAGGAAGCTCCTTATTTGGCCTTCCATTTTAATTGAGAGTCTTGCTGGGTAGAGTAGTCTTGGTTGTAGGCCTCTGGTTTTCATTACTTGGAATATTTCTTGCCATTCCCTTCTGGCTTGGAGTGTTTCCATTGAGAAGTCAGCTGCTAGTCTTATCAGGGCTCCCTTGTATGTTACTTCCCATTTCTCCCTTGCTGCCTTTAAGATTCTCTCTTTGTCTTTGAATTTGGCCACTTTAATTATGTTGTGCCTTGCAGTGGGCCTCTTTGGGTTCATCTTCGCTGGGACCCTCTGTGCTTACTGGACTTGTGTGACTTTTTCTCTCATCAAATTAGGGAAGTTTTCCATCATTACGTTTTCAAATAGGTTTCCTACCCCTTGTTCCTCTTCTTCTCCTTCTGGTATCCCTATTATATGGATGTTATGTTTCATGTTGTCCTGAAGATCCCTTAACACCTCTCCATTCTTTTCGAGTCTTTTCTCCTTTTCTTGCTCTTTTTGGTAGTTTTTCTACCTTGTCCTCCAGCTCACTGATCTGATCCTCTGCTTCTTCTAGCCTGCTTTTGATTCCCTTACTGTGTTCTTCACTTCAGAAATTGTATTCTTCATTTCCTTTTGGCTCTTGTGGATAGTTTCTATGTCCTTTTCATGATGATATAGTTTGCAGTAAGTTCCTCACAGTTTTCCTGTAGTTTTTGATAATTTGCACTGAGTTCATTGAGCTTCCTTATAACCATTGTTTTGAACTCAATATCTGTTAGTTGACTTCCCTCTATTTCATTTAGCACTCTTTCTGAGGATTCTTCCTTTTCTTTTGATTGAGGGTTGCCTCTTTGTTTTCTGGGTATTTGTTAGACTCTTCTTGTTTGTTTCTGCTTCTTAAATTGATCTTCTTTGACTCCCTGAATTTGTGGTGTGAACTTCTATGGTAGGAGACTTGTGAAATTCAGTGGTGCAGTTTTCTTGATCACCTGAACTTGCTGCTCTTGGGATGCCCTTTATGCCATTTATGTTGGCTCTCTGGATGTCATTGGGTTTTGATTGTTGTTGGATCTTTCTTTGATGGGTCCTTCCCTCCAGCTGGTTGACTGAAGGTCACTCCACCCACCATGTCTTGTATGTGAACAGCACAATTTGTGACCCCATGCCTCAGTTTCACAGTACTATGCAAATCAGTTCTGGGAGCTGCAAAGCTACACTGAGCCATTCAGGTACCCAGAATCCTTACATATATGGCTCTGTCCTCCTCTAGGTCACTGAAGTTCTCTCCGATCATTGGCAAATGGTCAAAGAGAATACAGATGATGTAACTTCCATGAGTTTCACCTAAACTTTGTTCACATAACCTATGTTCAGATTACATTGACCAGGAGGTAGTCATATGGCCCCACATAATTGCAGGAAGATTGGGAAACATAGACCAACTGCATACCACAACAGCCATTTATATGAGGCAGATGAGAAGCAGAGCAATGTCCCTGGTTTCTGGCTTAGAAACAAGATAGATGGTGATGCCATCCACTGATACAAAAAATGCAGGAGGAGGATACTGACTTCAGAGGAAGTAGAGCTATCTAGTAGCCAGCCAGACATTCAGGTCCGGAGCTCAGGGTTAGAGATAATCCACATGGCGATTGAAGCCATGAGTTGATGAAAGATAGTCTTAGCACCAGGCAAGAAAAGAGCTAAGAACATAACTGAATAACACCAAAGTTTAAAGGGACTACGTGACTCAGTGTCTATTTCAACTTCCTTTTAGTGTGCTTTCTTGTATTACAAAGCTGAGAAGGGCATTTTCTAGACTCCTTGCAGCTAGGTTCCAAGGATGTGATTTAGGTTGTGCCCATTAGACACACTCAGATAAGACTCCAACTTAAGGACTTCCAACCAGGATGGAGGCATAGGTAGACACACTGTGCCTTCTGGAACAACCAAAAGAAGGACAACAACAAATTTAAAAACAAAAAACAACCAGAACTGCCAGAAAATCGAACTTTATGGAAGTCTGACAATGAAGAAGTTAAAGAAGAAACACACAGACCATGCCACATGGCAGCAACCTGGGTTGCCCCGTCCTAGTGGAAACCTAAGGCTCTGCCCCTTACTACATAACAGGCGCGCCAAGACAAAAAAAAAAAAAGGCCCAAATGAAAGAACAGATCAAAGCTCTAGAAAAAAATACAACTAAGTGACAAAGAGATAACCAACCTATCAGATGCACAGTTCAAAACACTGGTAATCAAGATGCTAACAAAAATGGTTGAGTATGGTCACAAAATAGAGGAAGAAGTGAAGGCTATGCTAAGTGAAATAAAGGAAAATGTACAGGAAACCAACAGTGACAGAAGGAAACTGGGACTCAAATCAACGGTTTGGAGCAGAAGAAAGAAATAAACATCCAGCCAGAACAGAATGAAGAAACAAAAATTCCAAAAAATGAGGAGAGGCTTAGGAACCTCCAGGACAACTTTAAACATTCCAAAATCCGAATCATAGGGGTGCCAGAAGGAGAAAAAGAAGAGCAAGGAATTGAAAACTTATTTGAAAAAATAATGAAGGAGAACTTCCCCAATCTGACAAAGGAAATAACCTTCCAGGAAGTCCTTAAAGCTCATAGAATCCCAAAGAAGTTGGATCCAAGGAGGAACACACCAAGGCACATCATAATTACATTAGCCAAGATTAAAGATAAGGAGAGACTCTTAAAAGCAGCAAGAGGAAAGGAGAGAGTTACCCACAAAGGAGTGTCCATAAGGCTATCAGTGGATTTCTCAAAAGAAACCTTACAGGCAAGAAGGGGCTAGAAAGAAGTATTCGAAGTCATGAAAGGCAAGGACCTACATCCAAGATTACTCTATCTAGCAAAGCTATCATTTAGAATGGAAGGGCAGATAAAGTGTTTCCCAGATAAGGTCAAGTTCAAGGAGTTCATCATCACCAAGCCCTTATTATATGAAACGTTGAAGGGACTTACCTAAGAAAAAAAAGATCAAAACTATGAACAGTAAAATGACAACAAATTCACAGTTATTAACAACCAAACATAAAAAAAACTAAGCAAACAACTAGAACAAGAACAGAATCACAGAAATGGAGATCACATGGAGGGTTATCAGTAGGAGAGGGGGTGGGGGAGAGAGGGGGAAAAGGTACAGGGAATCAGAAGCATAAATGGTAGGTAGAAGATAGACAGGGGGAGGTTAAGAATAGTATAGAAAATGTAGAAGCCAAAAAACTTATATATATGACCCATGGGCATGAACTAAAGAGGGGGAATGTGGGTGGGAGGGGGTGTACAGGGCAGAGGGGAATAAAGGGGAAGGGGAA